>JBANSL010000002.1:42608391-42870891 GCA_037127255.1 Persicaria tinctoria | reverse complement strand
CCAACTTAATCAACCGGTGAGTGAGTTGGTAGTAGAGCAATGCTTTATTCCTCAAGTTGATGAAAGCCAAGACACAAACAATGATGGTTTGATCGATGAGAGCCCGATGCTCCCTTACATGGAGTCTCATGAGTGCGCGCATGAGAATCCATGTGTTTTGGCTCCTATTTCATCTGAAGAAATCATCATTGACTTGCCTTTCAAGGAACCGTGTACCGAGTCGATTGTTGTGGCTCCCGAGCAAGGTATTGATATTTCTTACTCTTTTGTGGATTTTGGTGAATATGCAGACCCTTGGGAACATTACTTTGAGAAGCCATCACCGGAACTGTGTTGGTGGTATTACATACCCTCTGCAAGGAGTCATGCTCGCATATTTGATAAATTGAAACGGTTTTTAGCTGCAATATTATTTAGTTTCGGTTTATCATTATACTCCCTCCGTTCGGCAAAACTTGTCATTTTAGGGTGTTAGTTTTGTTCAAAAAAACTTGTCATTTTAGGTATTTTGCCCTTCACTTTACAAAAACGTCCTTGATGTGATTGATGGTTTGTTAGTTGTAGTTTTCGATAAAGTAAAAAAGGAGGGTAATAATTGAGGGTAAATTAGTACATTTGTTAATTGCCTTAAAACTTGTGAAATAAGCTAAAATGACAAGTTTTGCCGAACGAAGGGAGTATTATATATGCTTAATTGATATGTGCGCACAAGAGTTTGATAAATTGGTGAGGGCATTGACAATGTCTAATCTTAGGTTAGGAAGAAACCAAGGTATGTATTTTTTTTCCTTTCCCTTATTCGTTTTATTTTAAGTTATGATTAAATTTTATATTTCTTTATTTATTTTCTTCTTAAAAAAAAAAAAAAAGGAAACCCTCTTCCCGTGTCCTCGTTCTTTCCTTCCCAGGCCGCTTCTTCCTCGCTCTTCTGCGCTCACCATCACCGCCCTTCCCTACCATTTCCGGCCTTCCTCTCCTTCCCTCGCCCCCGCCGGCGAAACCAATTCCCCCACCGCCAGTCCCCAGAACCGTCCGCACCACCACCCTAGCCGGCGACACCACCGCACCACTCACAGATCTTCGCTGCCGTCTCCTTCTCTCTCTGTTCACGCAGCCTCTTGCTGTCGGAACTGATATCCGGCGCCGACACCCAGCAACGACTTCCATGACTTTCTCCCTTTCAATCCCTGACCTTCGCCGCCCCCTGTTCACCGCCGGACCTCCAGCCTCCCACCTCTTTTCCCGCGCCCTTCGCTGCTGTTCACCAGACCACCACCGGACCACCAGGAGACATCAAGTACGATTTAGATCAGGTATGATTAGGTTAGTCCTCTCTGTTTCGATCTGCAGTGTTGAATTTAACGTTTAATGATGCTGAATTTGTGAGCGGTTGGGTCTTGAATAAACGATTGATGATATTTTTTTATTGGGAGATTTTTTTTTTTGGTTCTTGGATGAACGATGAATGTTGTTGGTGTTGCTCTATTGCCCCTATTATGGGCGGAACAGTTCGAGATGGATTATTGCTACTCCAATTTGCCGTTGGCTATATATTTGGTGTTTGTTTGATTTGAATTTCCCATGATAAAACATTGATTGAATTGTGCTATTTCAGAATCTTGAGCTTAGATATCCTGCAGAGATGGATAGAGTTTCTATTTGTGTTTTGTGCAGATGATGTGAATTCTAGTCTTCCCCTGCCTCTTATTCTTGTGTTTTTCATGCTCCCTGGGTCCATATCCAATTTTCATGAATTTAGTTGCAAAATATGGATGAGCATGATCTATGGGGCTGATTTCTCTTCGATTGCTTAGTGGTTGCTTGAGTTGGTTCATGACTTCTTGTTCTGATTTCTGATTGCTTTTATTTGGACATGCCTAGTTGCTATAAAATGGTGCCTATTCTTCAATTTTAGCTGCTAGTTTCTACTCTTCTGAAGTCACTCGAATTCATTGATTTTTCACTTTAAATGTGACTTGAGTATGAACTACCTCTTTTCTCAGTATCCTGCATGATCCAATCTCGTGTTCCTTTCTTGTTACATGCTCCCTGAAATCACTTCAATTCCATGTTTTGAATTTGACATAAGTGGTTGAGCATGAGCTGTTGGGGCTGATTTTAGTGGTTTGGTCGGTGTTGTTCTTTGTTCTTGGATGATATATGTACTTGGGAAGTCGGATTGCTTTGTCTTGTATGTTTTCTGTGCTTTGTGTCTTGGCCAGGACCTTTTGCAAAGGAGACTACCTATATTTTTTTGACTCCAAGAAGGTTCACAAATGCCAATTGCATCCAAAAGTTGCTGAAAGTTTCTGCTGAACACACAGGGCTGTAATTTCTGATCTTTTATCATATTTTAAAGGTGTTAGTACTTAGGAATAGTCACCTAGCTTGCTGAATTTTATGCTTTGATATTCCTTTGTTACTGAATTGAATCTGCTACTGGTTGCTATGCAAGTTTGGTGTGTTTTTTTTTGTTGTTTGTGGTGATTGGACAGGTCCTATAATTTGATGAATTGCTGAATTTCTTAGACTGTTTAGAGGCTACAACCCTACTTCTTCTTGTGTTAATTGGTTGCCCAGAATGCCCGATTAATTGCTTGAATGTGTTTTATTCTCTCTGGCCTGGCCGACTAGTTAGAGTAGATTCATTCAATTGCTAGGGTTTTGTAGATTCCTCGTAGCAAACCTTAACCCAAGTGGCAATCATATCCCTTTAGGACTCGTAGGACTAATTGGATGTGTAGGAAGTTGAATACATGTTGAATATCGACTCGTAGCTTGATATTATATGTACCTTGGTTAATTCATAATCTTAATGCTATCTCTAGGTTGAATCTTAACCGTGTTAGGGTTATTTAGAGATAAGGGTTGCTAGGACTCGTAGGACTAGTAATTTACCTCAGATCTGGACAAGGACATTGATAGGAAAAGATAAGAACTAGAGGCTGAAACAAGGATCGAATTCATCAATCGAAGTGACGAATTGTAGGTGAACCTATTTCTCTCCCCTGAATTCTACAACCAATTTCCGTTGTTTGCTTGCTTTCGCTTTGATAAAAGGCGGACCTTTTTCACACTAAAAACTCCCCCTTTACTCTCTTAGCAATTAGAATTAGACTTGAATTTAATAGATTTCCCTGTGAATCGATCTCTTACTTGCACTCTATACTAGTTAGTAAGTTTGAGTATTCTTTGACAAGAACAACGACAGGTTTTCCTCTTGTCAAATTTGTCTCTTGATCCTCTGGTGCAATAGCTATCGGCGACCTGCCCTCCAGGTGGCCAGCTTTCCTCAGCTGGGCCTCATCATATAGAAATGATCCATGCTGAGCATCATGGACAGCGCTCACGTCGATGCATGTCCGAGCGATGAGGGTGATAAGACCCCCAAAGCTGATAGTCGCCTTGTTGCGCTTGTCCATTATGTCTTTGCAGTTCATCAGGAATAGATCTACCCAACCTGGAACGACAGGGCTCTCCGGCGTCAGACACCATAGGAATGACATTTCCTTCAGCGAGATCTTGTTGACCTCAGCATGCGTAAAGAAGGTGTTCACCAGCACCTTGTGAATCAGTCGGGGTGCAGGATGGCGAATACTGGAATTGTACTGACCCTTCTTGGCCTCAAAAGGCACCCTAGTAGATGCCATCCAGAAAGCCACATGGCCCTCACCCTTGCAGACATCAAGCCACCCAGCAGTGGGCGCAGCAGTAACACCCAAAATCTGTGCCAATCTCTCCTTGGATAGCGTAAAATCTCTCCCAAGCAACCGAAAATCAATAGTTGTACGTCCCACACTCAGGGTTGCTAAAAATTCCTTACATAAGCTAGGATAAGTGGGAGCATTCTTCTCTAAAAACTGCCCTAACCCCCCATGCTCTAACAGTTGCCTAGTGCATGTATCCATCTGTAATAATCTCAACGTAGGCTCATGAAAGAACTTCGTGACAAAGAAATTCCTAGTGTTTAAACCATTCCATTTCTCTTTCTAATTTCTACTCATGCCATGTGGTCTCGACATTATGAATCTGAGCTAAGAAAGATTACACAAAAGAAATGGAAATCCAGAAAAACTCACGGAAATCGACTTCTGCAGAGGCCGCGGGGCAGCCGAGGGTGGCGATGGGGCGGCCGGCGACAGAGGTGGCCGCGGGGCAGCCGGCGATCAGCGAAGTTCCTCGTTTCTTCCTTCGAGCCGCGGGGCGGCCAGCAATGTTGCGGGGCGGCCTGCGATTCTTCCGAGCTGCTTCCTCTTCGTCTCCAGCAGCTCCTAAGTATTCTTCAACTTGTTTCCGTCCTTTCAATATTAATTCACCTCCAATATACTTTTCCTGAAATAAAACATAAAATCATGTAGATTCCGCCTCTTCTAACTCAACCAGTGAAAATGCAAATTCAACTAAATAAATGCAATATTCACACCTAAAATATGCTAAATGCAATCTATTATGCAACACTAAACATGCTCTATCAGTGGGCAACTTCTATGTACCCACGTATTTTATTGTTCTTGATATAACAGAGGATCCTATTTGCCCTAACATTCTTGGTAAGTCGTTCTTATCTATAGGTATAGCCGACACCAACATTATCATATGAAATGGACTTCTATCGTTTACAATTGGTAATAAGGTAATTGAGTTCTCCTTCAACCCTACTATGAAGGAGGCCAATAGGATTGAGCTCCAATCACTTCATGCAAGGGTAGCTGTTAACCCCTATGAGGATCCCACGGACAGAACTATGACCTCAGAGGAGCTGGAGATGAGATCCATGGATGCCCCCATAGAGGAGATCTTGGCTTCGTTAGGCCATGAAGACATGCAACCTACTGAGACAACGGTCGATATCAACCACACCAGGTCGACATCAACCACATATGCTGACCATGAGCACCATATAGAAGCTAAGTATGGGGTGCCCACTAGTACCCCAGTCGACGTTGACCCACCTAGGTCAAAATCGACCACCTCTACATCGATTCTAGCACCTCCATCGACCACCAAGCGGGAGAAGGATCATACCATACAGTTGACGTCAACCACTACTAGTCGATGTCGACCACTCTATGTTGTAGAGGAAAACCTTTTCAGCCAGGTAAGTTCAAGTACAACATTTTCTTCCCCTATTTCAGTAAAAAAAATTACCTATTACAAATGGAAAAAGAATGCTGATAATGCATATTTTATATAGGTATTATGAGTAGGTCTTGGTGCTTAGAGTATCCATATTGTATGATTAATAAGCTTATTCACATTCTTGATCATTTGGTATTTTTAGTTCAGAATCTACTGGTTTTTAGTGTTCATTTGTAGATCTAATGATCTGGACTCGAAAGGTGGAGAAAGCACGGAGCATATGTACAAAGATGAACTAAGGAACAAGAGCGAAAATGGAAAACCTGAAGAAATCACATCTTTAAGGTTCTAGAAGTTGGAATTAGCTTATGAGGTCTTCATGAGAGTTGTAGTGCTTAGAAAGAGCTTTCCAACGCTTATTCGTATGTGTCAATCAGATGAATGATGACTCCGTAAAGTGTCTTACAGGTTTAATTTGTCGAATTTGTCACCACAGTACGGACGAAGTCTGCCGCTAAAATACCGGCGCCTGCCAGTCTCGTTGTTTCCGGATCTGCGCAATGCGGCCCATGTCTATCTTTATGGGAACTTTTATCTATTCTTCCTAGGATTTTTTGCTGACGTCTTTGGCTTTATATTAGACTTATTCTCAATCGTTTGAATTATCTAACTCAGCCATCTCAGACCAAATTTCATATTAACATAGAGAGAGATGAGATGATTTAAGTTTAGGGATTCAAGATACATTATGCTTGCCTAGAATTATCGTGGTTTTGTTATGAATCAAGACTTGGTTAGATGATTTGTGAGACTTAATTTCTATCTATTCTATCTATTCTATGTAATTTGAATGATTCAACATCTTTGTTCTTCAATTAATTGATTGCATATATTCCCTTTTGATTAACTACCTTGACGGAATTCGCTCTCTTGCTAAGGTTTGATTACTTCTTGCGATTTTATTTAATCTAAGTAGCAAACATAATAAATCGATCCTGTGAAATCATCTATTGGGTGTGTAGGGGATATTGACAATTGTGCTCTATCAATTTCATCGATTAGGGCTAGGGAGTTGCGCCTCTATCTTTGGTTCTTTATGTTATTGGTGTTTAATTTCCGAAGCTTTAAAGTATTCCAAGGTCTGATGAATCAAATAAAGGTATATAGAATAGAATAAAGGATCAATGACCTAACCAATGTTGCGAATTATATGCGAAACTACACTTTACTCTTCTATCTTTTATCCGCTCTACTAACCTTTATCATCATCTATTTGTTTTTCATATTATTTATCTTCATTCTTATTCCTATTTTATCTTTATTGTCATAATTGATAAATACACATTGCATTGAAGTGTTTGTTTCTCTACGGGGTTGAACCCTTGCTTATCCGCTATACTAGTTTACAAGTTAGTTTGGGCTATTATTACTTTTGGCGAGGTGGAAACCTAACGACATTCCTCCTACCAGATGTTGTGGTATGTAAGATTGTGAAGGGGATACAATGAAGATCAAAGAACCTATGTGAAATACCCCAAATTATTTTTGAGTTATTTCTTATTTTTAATTAATTAAATAAATCTATATTATATCTCTTGTGAAAATATAGTATTACACAAACACACGCACGCACGCACGCACACACACAATATATATATATATAATCAAATACACATTGTATTTCTACAAATATAAACCCAATAAAGAGGCTCACCTATTTTCCTCTTGATAAACTACGGTAAAAAGAGAATATGTGATTTCCCCTTTTTTAATACCTTTTTTCTTATTCTCTAAGTTTTTTTTCCAGAAAAACTCAAGGGAGTTATCCCCCATTCTATCTGTGAACTGGATTCGAGATCTCCTCAAATCAATTTGATCGTCCCCTATCATGTTCGGTTTCAACAACTATAAATAGAGGAAGCCCTCATTCAATCTCCACATAGCAACCTAAGCAACCATATTCCTCCTCTCCTAACTTCTCCCTCACGCATCACCGTCACCGCACCATCACCTGCTCTCTCTCTCTCTCTCTCTCTCTCTCTCTCTCTCTCTCTCTCTCCATTCGCCTCGACCGCTGCAACCACTGCCCTTGCAGTCACAGCCCCTCGCCTGAAGCACGCCTAGCCCTACCGAGCCCCGTGTGCTTGTGTCTCGGATTTCCGCAGTCCGAGTGCCGCCCACGATTACCGCAGTTCACAACCGCCGGACCACCGCACACGCCCCCGGTCTGCCGCCCTGTTGTCGCCGGCCACCGCTGCTCGAGTGTCGCCAATCGCCGCCTGCCGTGAGCCATCGCCGACGAGGAGCTCGTCAATTCGTCCCTCTGTTATTCGCTACACGTAAGTCAAGGAGGAAGAAAGCACAGAGTTTTCAATTTCTTTTATAGAAATTACAGAAATGTCCATTATATTTATACAATTTCTGTTTTTGGCCCTAAGTTAATTATTTATTAAGTTAAGCGGCCAATATTTCTAAACTATTCAATTCTTGCCCGTTTCAGCGACACCAAGAAATCTCGAAGCACCCACGCCGGATCTCGCTTCCCGAGGAATTCATACTGGTAGAGATATTTAACTTTATAGAATTAATACAATTTCAAATTGAGTTAAGTAAAGTTAATTTTATAAAATATCAATATTAAATGTTCCTTTTTCCGTTGGATTCACTAGGTGCTAAAATCTCGCCTTATTGTCATCGGCTGATCATCGAAAGTTAAGGCAAGTGATTCCGTTCAAATGCCCTTTGCGTGTTTCGTGATTCTTTTGATATGCCTTTTAAATTCTTTCGTGTCGAATGCGGCCTTGTGGCCAATGTCCTTGCTAATTTCGATAAATTGCATACCTGTCTGTTTGATGTAATTTATCTTTTTATTCATAAATTTGCATGAGTTAAATTAATGGGCAATTATTAAATTAATTATAGTGATATGTGTAAATATGATTGTTTGTTTATAACTCGAGATAAGTGAAAGTTGCCCATTTTCTTCTTCCTAAATTGCATGATATTCTGTTTGGTTCTTTCATGCAAACTAGTGGCATGTGATAGTAAGATCCTTTGAATTATCCATGTTTGTCCCTTTTTGATTTAATGTTGTTATTATGATCACCTACTATAAACTGGTTATGTATGATAAGTTAAGATATGCACCATGTGATGCTTAGGTATGATATGTGAAAATGTGCACCACATGATGCGAGTGGCTATAGGCCTTTGGCAAGTTATGCAGTAGATTGACTTGCAGGTTGTGGTTCGTTAAGCCACCTCCTTACAAGGTTTCATGAAACACCATCTCGGAATGCATTCTCTGTGAGGTGGTAAATCAAAAATCTGATGTAGGTCGTGGTCCTTGTTAAAGGCCCGACCGGTACCACGTATTATTGTTATTATTGTTATTATTATTGTGATTATTATCGACTGTTAAATACGTGATCATTTCAGTTATTATACTTATATGTCTCGAGTATAATTCCTTTTCTTATCTTATAATCGATCGTTATGATCATCCGACTCATGTTGTGAATTTTTACCTTTTTATTTAGTTTCCACTATTAAATAATCGTGCCTTTCCCTTAACCTATAAAATACCGTTTTATGGTCACTGTAAGGTTAAAGTCTGTACATTTTCCGTATCATTTGCTAGTCTTAATTGTACTAACTATCCGATTTATTGGATGGTTGATGTCCTTCGTACTCACGAAACACCAGACCATATTCCACAGGTCTAGTGCAAGCAGCGGAGCAGGAGAGAGTTGAAGAGCGGGCTATCATTTATGAACCTTTACACTACAAGTTTTTGAACCATTAAAGTTTCCGCAATACTACTTTGGTTTTAACTATTTTTGGAGCTTATTACTACTTTATGATTTTGACACTTTAGCTTTATTGTTATGATTGGATATTTTCTACTATGATATTTAAATTACTTCCGCATTAATTTATTCTACTGCTTAAGTGTCGTCTTGTTTATGGGAGCATGGTTGCATGTCCCTATAAGCCTCAAGTGAATTCAAATACATTAAAGTCTGCGGATTCACTGGTGTTGTAACGCTCCCTTGAGATTTAAAAGGGGGTGTTACACTATGAGGTAAGATATATGGTTTACATCTCCAAGGCCAAGAATCATTGTTCCCTAGAAAGTTTAAGGAGAAGAAGGTTGGACCCTTCGGGGTCTATAGCATTCGACCCGGTGAATCAATCTAAAGGACAAGGATGGCATCCTATTCAAGGCTGAATTGGAGAGCCTAAAAGAAGAGGTTCATGCTACATGGGCCTTACGCATGCCCACATGAGCTTCAAAGAAGAAGTCGGCCTAGCAACTCTAAAATCTAGAGCATGTACATAGACTTCTAGTTAGGATATTATTTTTCGTTTTCGTTTTGGATATTTGGTTTTAAACTCGGATTTTGGACTAGTTTTTGGTTTTTGATTCGCTAACAAGTTGTAGGTGCAAGCATAAAAAAGGATGCACCAAGGACGGAGTACTGAAGACAGCTAGACATCGACCATTATGGTCGACATCGATGAACCACATCGAGCAGTAGTAATCGATCTCAATAATCATGATGCTGCATTATCTATCCTTGGGAAAGAGTTGCAGTCGACGTGGACTATCACCAATTGATATCGTCTACTGGCAACGAGAATCACATCACCCATTTCAAGTTTCTGCGCTTGTTTCTAGTAAGTTATCTTCCTTTACTTTTGTTTTTATACAGTGAGGAAACTGTAAACTTTAAGTATGGGGTGGGGGGTGTTGTTGTAGGAGGATGTGTCTAGTAAATAAAGTAAATAAAACTAAATAAAAGCAAACCGACTCATGTCCAAGCAAATAAATACAAGACTTCCTCCCGTTGTAGTAGAAAGCAGTCAGGATCGATCCACGAGGAAGCGTGTCAGCATCCGCCTTTTCAGTTCAGAAACTCTCGAAAGTGACTCAGGAAGTACTCGACTTCGACTAAGTTTAGTCGACTTCGACCACTCAGTCTGCAAAACAGAGATCAGAAGCAAAGAAATGCAAGAAAACGAAAGAAAAAGGGTAGTCGATGTCGAGCAGTGTACTCGACGCCGACTAATGTAGCACCCGAAATCGACCAGTGTCGTCAATCTCGAGTAGAACAGAAATAAAAACCGAAACTTTTAAATTGCAATAGGAAAAAAGTAAACGCGAAATTTGGGAAAATAAATCAATAAATTAAATACTTACAAGATCAGGGTTTCAACACCACAACGACAACCATATAAAATAATGCATAAAGTATAAAAGATTATGCCTTTTCATCATCCTTAACTTCTTCATGACTTTTCTTTAAGCTCCAACGTGCGTCCGATATCTTTGAAATACAACAAAAACTTGTGTAGACCTGCATATATTGCAAATAAACATAAACTACACAAATTCTGTACTATTCTAACCAACATGTATGAAATGTATACAAAAATCAATATAAAAGTAGATGTAAAATATGGCGAAATAGACTCACAACAAACACCTCGTATTTAAGCTTGCTTGTCCTCAAGCAATACTTTTAATGGTCAATCAGGGGAAGAAAAAAAACTCTCAACATCTTAGATTCATTGCCATATGTCCTTGCAACCAATTATCATCCTCGAAAAGGTACTAATGCCACAAATCCATACGTGTGCATAAAAGCAACTTTGCACAAAAAGAGGATTATGCAAAAACGTTCATATGTGACAAAGCAACAATAATCAAGAGGACTTTATTTTAAGCTCAATAAGGAGTAGATTGGTAAAAGGCTAAAGGTGGGCGATTTTTGGCCATGTGGTGCTAATAATCCAGGGAAATGGAGTAATTTCCAAACTTTCATACTACATTCCTTCTTTCTTTGATTTCTCACTTTTCGCCCATTCGCTCATTGCTTTTTTCAATAATATTGCTTTTACCTCTCTAACCTCAGCACTGCCTTCTCGCGAGTTGCAAATATGGGTGTCATGAATGGCCTCAGATACTTAGTGCTTCGGACTCCTCACCTTGGTGTCCCATCCTGCGGAACTATTACGTCAACGCAGGCAGGGTCGATCTACCTTTATCTCATGAGGTGACCGGATTTTCTTTCACTCATTAAATTTTCCATATATTTAAAACTTTCCTGCCAAACTCCAACGATGATAATAACAACAACACACAGACAATATAAAAATCTCCATAATGTGACATCATTCTCAAAATAATCCCCGGATAGGAAATAAGGTAACGAATGAGCAATATTTAGATCATGTGGAACAATATATGAAATAAGGCTCAATATCACTTTTGTGATGGATAAACATGGGTATGGCCGAGGGTATCAAAATATGAGCATTATATGAAAAACATAAAGTCCTCCATCCTCTTATCATGCAACATGTCAAAAGCAACTTCAATTTTACCTCCTTTCATGGTTTTCAATAAAATAACATACTTAATTATGACTTCCCTTTACTAGGCAATTTCATGCTATATCTCTAATGAATCCAATTTTGCATCGTCGAGTTCAATAAAAGCTTCCATGACATTATTTCAAAATTTTAATTGGTTTGATGGGGGTGATTTTTATGCACTTTAAAAAATATGTATATAAGCATATAGATGAATAATAATTCCAAAGATAGCCATGTGTGAACAATTCAGAAAATAAAATTAAAATATGCACATATACTGTCAAATATAGTCAAATATGCTTGAGGTAAGCCCTTCCCCCACCCCATACATAAACATTACAGTGTCCTCACTGTATAAAAACAAGGGTAAAGAAAGGGACTCACTAGACAGATGTGTAGAACGTCGGAATCGAGTGCTGATATGGTTGCAGATGTGGTCGATCTTGAGTGAAGTAGTCGACGTCGACTGCAGTTACTCGACATCGAGTACAGTGAAAGCCTCCAGGGTGATCCTCGTCGATCACAAGCCATTTTGCTCAATATGGGTGGTCGACGTCGAGTAGTTTACTCGACGTCGGGTACTTCTGCAACACTTTCTTACATGTAAGACGTGTTGGGAAGACAATAATCCATAATAGAAAAAATCAAACATAATATTTAAAACAAAAACCAAAAGTATCTAAAACCCTAGGAAATAAGAAATAGCGGGTTGCCTCCCGTAAGCGCTAAATTTTAAGTCTTTAGCTTGACCGACTCCTATCCAAGCAAATAAATACAAGTCTTCCTCCCGTTGAAGTAGAAGGCACTACGGATCGAACCACGAGGAAGCGTGTCAGGGCTTGCCTTTTCAAATCAGAAACTCTCGAAAGAGACTCAGGAAGTACTCGACTTCGACCACTCTGTTTGCAAAACAGAGAACGGAAGCAAAGAAACGCAAGAAAACGAAAGAAAAAGGGTGGTCGATGTCGAGCAGTGTACTCGACGTCGACTACTGTAGCACCCGAAATCGACCAGTGTCATCGATCTCGAGTAGAATTGAAATAAAAACCGAAACTTTTAAATTGTAATAGGAAGAAAGTAAACACGAAATTTGGGAAAATAAATCAATAAACTAAAATGCCTCCAATATCAGGGTTTCAACACTACAACGATAACCATATAAAATAATGCATAAGGTATAAAAGATCATGCATTTTCATCAAATAACTGTCGTTATTAACAAATAGTAATATAGAGGCTTTCGCATAAACCATAATTGTTACTAACCCTTTTCACATTATTAATCCAAGTTGTATTAAGATCACTTTCACTTCAATAACACAAACAAGGATCACCTTCAACTTTCGCAAAAGACTCATGCTCGTAGGGATAGAAGACGAAATCCCATAAAAAGATTGTACCTTTTCGCATTACCTTGCATGGTTACCGTCGGGCTCACCCCTACCCTAGAAATTGGGTGACTACTCGCTCTTCATCATGAATAAACACATCAATAATTTCAAGAAACTAAATTGCATTAAATAAACTAAAAAACGTACAACCGATCGAAGCCAAAACGTCTCTAAACACTCCAACTTGCTCCCGGATACAAGCTCTCTCTCTTTCTCACTCTATTCGAAACTCTCTAATGGCTTGTCTTGGATGATTTTAAAATCCAACCCCTAAAGCCTTATTTATAGTGTGCTCTCTCTAGCTAATCTTGGAAGGAACATATATCTATATCTAAAAACTTTCTATCTAATAACATAAGATAAAACATTAATGATAAATGAAATAAATCAATGAGGAAACTAGGAGCAATGTGGATATATTCCTTTCATCTTGATAGATCTTCACTTGGTGTTGATAGAATTCACGTGCCTTGATGTAGAAGCAAGCTAATCAACTTGGATTCCACTCGATCTCGGACTCGTCACTGGGCTACTCGACGTCGACAAGACGTACTCCACATCGAGTACGGTCTTCTCCTCCTGGGTTGCACTCGAGTTCGGCTACATTCTATACGCGGCATGGGTACTCGACTTCGAGTAGTATACTCGACGTCGACTAGAATTGTGCTCTCGAGTGTTCTTGTGCTCGTTCTTGACTTCTGGGAGGCAAGTCGACCAAAAAAGTACTGGATGTCGACCAGTTTGGTCGACGTCGACTAGTTCTGTGCGCTTTCAGCATTATTCTCTGTTCTTGAAACGCAATTTCCCGAGTCCTCGTTCTCCGATTAATACATATGACTATGTGTTAGAAAGCTCTTTTCGAAGGCTACAACTCTCATGAAGACACCAGAACTTGATTCAGAATGATGAATTGTGAAAAGTGGGCTTTTCTCCAACTACACTATCCATAGCTTCTCATGACTTTCCTTTAACCTCCAAAGTGCGTCCGATTTCTTTGAAATACAACAAAAACTTGTGTAGACCTCCATATATTGAAAATAAAGATAAACTACACAAATTATGTACTATTCTAACTCAAATGTACGAAATGTATACATAAATCGATATAAAAGTATATGTAAGATATGGCGAAATAGACTCACAACAAGGGGAAAGGCTTGCTATTTGATTATTTGATGATTTCTAGCATTGTTTTTTTTTACATGGATACTCTCCTATACATTCCCTT
Organism: Persicaria tinctoria; assembly: GCA_037127255.1. NCBI lineage: Eukaryota > Viridiplantae > Streptophyta > Magnoliopsida > Caryophyllales > Polygonaceae > Persicaria > Persicaria tinctoria. The sequence continues at coordinate 42,856,812 of JBANSL010000002.1, read as the reverse complement.
TGGATATATGTTTGGTTTATCTTTGTGTTTAATGGCTATGTCCAAAGAAGTTTTTTAGAGTTAGGGCATCATCCCGATTGCTAGATGTTCGAAAGAGATAGTGTCATGGAAGCTTTGATAAGATTCGATGATGCAAAGGTGGACTCCATTAGAGATATTGCATGAAATGGCTTAGTAAAGGGAAGCCTCAATGAAGGGCAGATTTTTATTTTATGAAAACCACAAAAGGAGGTAAATTGAAGTTGTTTTTGACATATGCACAATAAGAGGATGTAGGACTTTATATTTTCCATTTGAGACTTATACAATCCTACCCTTGCTTTTGCTTATTAGCCTCACAAATAATCCATATTATGATATTTACATTTTATTTGCTCCATATGTTATACATATTGCTTATTTTGTACCTGATGACCTGTCCGGGGATTATGTTGAGAATGGAAGTCATTTTTGGAGATGTTATATGATTTTTTTGCGTTGTTATTATTATTGGAGTTTGATGGCAGGATGATGAAAATATTGGAAAATTTAATAAGTGAAAGAAAATCCGGTAAACTAGGAGTCTAGGAGTTACGGATGATCTACTCTGCTTGCTTGAGATGTTAGTTCGAGCGAGTTGGGACAACAAGGTGAGGAGCCTAAAGCACTAAGTATCCAGGGCCATTCATGACACCCATGCTTGCGACTCGCGAGAAAATAGTGCTAAGGTTAAAGAGATAAAAGCATTATAGTGAAAAGAGCAAATAGTGATATTATGAGAGGATGAGGGATGTGGAAACATCATATGAAGCTGAGAGAAAGTAAAAAAAGTAAAAAAGAAAGTATGACAAGTTTTCCCTGGATCTTTAGCACCACATTCCCCAAAAGAGCCCACCACTATACCTTTTACTTTCGGTTCGCCATGTGCGTAAAAGTTCTCTTGATTATTGTTGCTATGTTGTACAGAAAAAAATGTTTCACATAACCTCCTTTTGTGTGAGATGTTGCTTTTTTTTCATAAGCATAGATTTGAAGGCATAATTACCTTTCCAAGGATAGCAATTAAGTGTTATCGGTAACATGAGAATGGATCAATAATGTTGAGAGTTTAGTTGGTTTCTTCTGTGTGACCATCCATGTTATTACTTGGGGACAAGCAAGCTTAAGTACGGGGTTTTTAATGTGCCTAGTTTTGACCATTTGTTGTGCTTACTTTTATTCCAATTCTTGTTCATGTAAAGGCTCGGGTTTTCAAATCATGATTTTTGGATAAATTAACTTAAAATGTATTTAAATCTGGTATTTCAAAGAAAGCTCATCCTCGATCAGCAAATTGACCTTGAAACCCATGAAGCGGATTTCCGATCTAAAATCGAATTTTGGATACTTGGAATCGTGAAATATCCCTCGAATTTTTCAAAAACCTAATTGATCGAGAGAGCGAGAATTTGAAAACTAACTCTCGGGACTAATTCGAACTCGCATGCCGAAAATCCCCACAAATTCTAACCCATGTGTGAGCCGAAATTTGGAGTCATGTGGCAATTCAAACCAAGTCAAAGATACCATTTCCATTTTTGGTGAGACACCCACATCCTCCTTTTTCATTCTCTCTTCCTTGCACCCCTCGTTTGGGAATGGAGACAAACCCCAATTCATATCCATCCGCGTCTCTCCCATCAATATTATCTCTTCAAGAGATAGAGCCTTGACTCATTTCCATCTCATTCAAACACAAACCTAAACACAAGGAATCCTAGAAATCGTATCCAACTTGGAGAGAAAACACAACAGCAAAATCCTAAGCACATTTCACCCCACTTGTTCTCCCTCCCATTGCCGACAGCACCACACCATCACCTCAGCCACCTATCACCACCACCTCCAACCAACTCCACCACCACACAACAACCACCATCACTCCCTCCTCCTCCCTTTCTCCTTTCGCTAAGAGCAACCAAGCCCCACTGTTGTGAGCCTGATTCGCCATGTTTTACATCTACTTTTATATCATTTTCTACATGCATTTCATGCATTTGGCCTAGAATAATACAGAATCTATGTAGTTTATGCTTATTTGCCAAATTATGGAATCTACACTAGTTTCTGTTTAATTTCGCAGAAATCGAGGCAATTTAGAATAGTTCAGAGAAAAGAAGAAAAGCTCGAAGTCAACTACAGAAGGCCGAGGTCAAGAAGCAGCAGAATCAGGACAAATCAAGCTGAAAGCAAGGAAATCTAATCGACAACATTTGGTCGATTTCGACCAAGCTTAGTCGATATGGAGTATAGTCAAGTCGATTTCCACTCCGACAACCAGAAATCGAGCAGAGCTGAGAGACTTGCTTGATATCGAGGAAATTTACTTGATATCGAGTAACCTGAAATCGAGTGAAGACCTCGGAGTCGACGAGCAAGCTGGGAGCTGAACATACAAGTCGATATCGAGGACCTCTACACGATATCTAGGACCACTTAGTCGACTTTCACATCCTAGAGCCGAGATCGACGAAGAAGACTGAAGACGAAGAAATTACTCGATATCGAGGAAATCCCCAGTGGCCGACGTCGAGTAATCCGAATTCTTGTTAAGAGTCTATCCCGAAGCCGTTGGAGATATTTTCAAAATCAAAATCCACTAAGATTTATCAAGTGCTATCAAGTTGGAGAAGATATTTACCTACATTAGTTCTAATTCCTTTTAGAGATTTATTTATTTATTTCCATGTTTTAATATTTAGATAAATAGATATAAATATAGATAGATTATTCTTTCTTATATTAGCTAGGGAATGTCTACTATAAATGAGGCATTAGGGGGTTGGATTTCATTCATTCAATCATCCAAGCTACAAGCCAATAGAGAGAGATAGCGAGTTAGGAGAGAGAGAGGCCGAGAGGAGCAAGGTGTTGAGAGAGGTTTTGGCTTCGATCGGTTGTAAGTTTTATTTAGTTTATTTAATGCAACTTAATTCCTTTTTTTATTTGATGAGTTTCTTGATGATGAAGAGCGAGTAGTCCACCCACTTCTAGGGTCGGGGTGAGCCCGACGGTAGCCATGTGAAGTGATGCGGTAAAGGTTTGATCTTTTTATGCAATTCGTCTTCTATCCCTACGAGCATGATTCTTTTGCGAAAGTTGAAGGTGATCCTTGTTTGTGTTATTAGAGAAAAAGTGATCTTAATACAACTTGGATTAATTATGTGAAAAGGGTTAGTAACAATTAAGGTTTATGCGAAAGCCTATATATTCCTATTTGTTAATAACGAAAGTTATTTGATGAAAAGCATGATCTTTTATGCCTTTATGTGTTACTTTGCATGGTTATCGTTGTGGTGTTGAAACCCTGATCTTGGAAGTCTTTAGTTTATTGAATTAATTTCGTGTTTACATTCATTTCGATTCGAAAAGTTGCAAATTTAAGTTTCTGCGCTAGTCGACCTCCAGGAATTTTTGGTCGACATCGAGGTATCTTGTCGACGTCGAGAAAATTTATCGGAATCAAGTTGTTTCTGTTGGTTTTCGTTTTTTGCTTTGTTTTTTGCTTTCTGTTTTTACTCGACAGGTTAGTCGATTTCGAGTACTTTACTCGATATCGAGGAATTTTCTAGTCGATTTTGCTGAGATCTTTCCGCTACCTGAGATCCGCTGATGTGTTTCCTCGTGAATCGATCTTGACAACCTTCTACTACCACGGGAGGAAGTCTTGTATTTATTTGTTGAGACAGGGAAGTCAATCTGATCTATATTTTATATTTATTTCATACTTGACCATCCTCCTGCAACAACAAATTGGCGCCGTTGTCGAGGAAGCAATCATTCGCGCCTTAGGTAGTTAGATCTCACTTTTTTCCTTTGAGTTTTGATTTTGCAGGTGTATGCGCCGTTCTGGTCAACCACCTGAGTTTGACGCCTTAGACAATCCGGAACGCCGTATACACATCCATTCTAAGCTGAAAAGGATCATGGCGATCGCTGAAACACAAGTTGAGATGATTGAGAGGCTTTAGAGGGAACTAGCCACCAAGGATACAACTCTCACCGCTAAGAGAGCACACACTAGCGCAGGAAACAGAGCGAATGAGGCAGGTGTAAGCTGAGCTTTCCCAATACCCTACCACTGCAGAGGATTACATGCACCCGACTCTCGTCGTGCCTGAATCGGCTATTCTAATCCCTGAAAATAATTTTGAAATTCGTACTCCTTTCCTGATTGAAATTAAAAATAATGCTTTTTATTGAAGATTTAATGAATGTTCTCTTCAACATATTACCAATTTTGCTGACATGTGCCGTACTCTTGCTGAAGGTACCACTTTGGAATATGTCATGATGAAGGCTTTCCGTTGGTCTCTGGTCGGCCCAACATTGAAGTGGCTTGAAGGTCTCCGTCCACGATCCCTCACAACATGGGATGAAGTGAGGCAGGAATTTCTCAACAAATTCTTTCCTCCTACCAAGACAGCGCTCCTTCGCCAGAAGATTACAGCTTTCAAACAGAAGCCTGGGGAGCCGCTAGCAAAGGCATGGGAATGATATAAGGAGCTACTGTGATCCTGCCCTACACATGGACAGCCACCCTACATCGTTCAGGAGATTTTCTTCAATTCTCTTGACCTGGCCACTAAGGATAGGATCAACACGTATACTCATTATGAGTATCTGACTATGCCGCCAGCTGACGCATGGGCTACAGTCAACAAGCCGACCAACTACGACAAAAAGTATAGGACTTCAACTAACTATGATGAGAATGCCTATGCCAGACCAGCCCCATCCATGCCCCTCTATGAGCCCCCCAAGAAGATTAATCCAGATGTCAATGAGCAGTACTACAGTGATCAGAATCGCAAGCTCCTCAAGCAAGTCAAGTATCTTTCTGTCAACCAACCCTGTGTCGAATGCGGATCACAGCGGCACACCACTACTGAGTGCCCACACAGAGAACAAGTCAGGATGGCAGAAAACCACGAAGAGGTAGCTTACGCAGGGGGTCCCAATCGCTATTTGGGGGACCAAAGGTTTCAGCAGCCACAATGGAACCAAGGTGCCCCTAGGAACCCCCCGTCATATAGAGCTCCAAGACATCCGGAAAGGGACCAGAAGAGGGATGACCTATAGACCATCCTTGAGGAAATGCAGAGGAACCATTCAAACACCAAACAGTCCTTCAATTCCGTCTACACTCAGATACAGGGTGTCAACTCTAGGCTTGGGAAGATTGATATATGGCGGAAATCAGTGGAGACTCAGATTGGTCAGCTAGCAGCAGGCGTCCCCAGACAGTCGGGTACGCTCCCTGGATCTTCAGAACCAAATCCTAAGGGGAAGACCGGACACATCTCAGCCGTGAAACTCAAGAGCGGACATCAACTACGCGAGCCAGAGGTCGAAAAGCAGCAGGATGAAGAAGATGAGAAACAACTCGATGTCGACCAGTAGCAAGTCGTTGTCGACCAAACTTTGGTCGATGTCGAGCAATATCAAGTCGACGTCGAGGAGAATCTTGGCCAAGATTCGTCTGCACAACACTCCAACTCGACATCGAGGAAATTGGTCGATATCGAGAAAATTCTTGTCGATGTCGAGGAGAACCAAGTCGACGTCGAGAAATCTGCAACACCTCCGACATCTGTTCTAGCTCCGAACTAGAAAAAGAAGCTGCCTTTCCCAACAAAATCTCCAAAGGACCCAGCAGAGAAGAAATTTCAGCGCTTCATCAAGATGCTTCAGAGGCTCAATGTCACCATACCCTTCATAGAAGCTCTTAATGAAATGCCATCTTATGTGAAGTTTCTCAAGGAGATCCTACGCAAAAAGTGATCAATGGCTGAGATCGCAAAGGAGTGCAGCCATATGGACATACTTGAGAAAAGGCCAGATCCAGGTAAGTTTGCTATAACCATTGGATTTGGTCAATACAAATTAAATGCTTTATGTGATCTTGAAGCTAGTGTAAGTATAATGCCTCAGTCAATATGGTCCAAGATTAAGATAGGTTCCGTAGAACCTGTGGATGCTAAGCTTTATATGGCAAACAACACGGTGGTCATCCCAACAGGAATGGTGGACAGTGTGCCAGTACAAGTAGGTAAGTTCTTTGTCCCTGTTGATTTCTTAGTTATTGATATGGCGGAGGACCCTGCTTGTCCAATTATTCTAGGAAGACCCTTCTTGGCAACGATGGATGCCAACATAAGCGTAAAGAAGGGAGTACTCACTTTCAACATCAGCGATGAGGCAATTGAGTATTCTTTTAATAAAACTGGAAGGCAAGCACACAAGTACTATGGAAGAGGTAAAATCTATATCAGCTGGTTACATTACTTGCGGGGAGCCTAAGGTAAGAAATATGACTCCTAGAGAGCTAGAAAAGAGGGATATAGAAGCCCAAGTGGAAAAGATCATGGCCATTCTGAACGACGACAAAGAGGATCTGCTCGATATCGACCAAGGTAAGTCGACGTCGACTAACTTCTTTTCGGATGCCTTGACAGGATTCAAGTATGGGGTCGAAGTCGACCAGAGTTACTCGACGTCGAGTAACTTGGTCGACGTCGACCAAAATCAGAGCATGCCACCAGCAGTAGGAGCGTCGAGCAGCCAACCCGAAGTCGAGCACAACTCGATATCGACCAATTTGGTCACTGTCGACCAAAAACCCGCATCCTCGACTTCTCCCTCTTCGACCAGCAGTCCACCAGAAAAGCCCAACTCCTCGAAATCGAGTAACCTAACTCGAAATCGACCAAACACTGAGGTTCGTGAATCCGATTCTGCGAAGGTAAGCCAAGGTATGGATCCTTCTTCTCCTATTTCAATTAAAGATTTATCTATACATGGGAGAGGTTTGCCTTGGTATGTGCAATTGTGTAGGATTTCCAATTATAAGCCCAAGGAATATGAAGTTGGAGACAAAGTCTATGTCGCCAAATCAAAGGATCATTGGTTTCCTAACAAATTCAACAAGAAAAAGATGGGGCCCTTCATGGTAAACAAGATCCATTCAGTCGGATGGCAACTGATAGACAAGAATGGAGTCCTTTTTGAAGCCCAAGCTACATGGGCCCTGCAAATGCCACAGTGAGCTTCATGGAGAAAGTTGGCCTAGCGACTATAAAATCTAGAGCTTGTAAATAGACATTTATTTTTTGGGACTTTTGGACATTGTTGCTTTTGTTTGTTTTTGGTTTTGAACTTTTAGTTTTTCTATTGTGGGTATTTCTTTTCTAACAAATCTTGAAGGGAAGGAAAAGCTGCAACCTTACTCGACATCGAGTAAGCTACTCGAAATCGACCACACATCTCGAGCAAAAAGGAGTCTGTGGTCGAGAAGGATCACCATAGAGGCAACAAATTACTCGATCTCGAGTAGATTTGGTCGACATCGACCAGCTCTGCAGCAACATTACACTCGATTTTCAACGTCATGCACATCTGTCTAGTGAGTTTCTTTCTTTACCCTTATTTTTATACATTGAGGACATTGTAATGTTTAAGTATGGGGAGGGGGAATGGCTTACTTTATTCATGTTTGACTATATTTGACATTATGTGTGCATGTTTAAAGTTTATTTCTTGAATTGCTTATACATGGCTATTTTGGAATTCAGTATTTATTTATGTGCTTATATATATGCATGTTTTCCAAAAAATTATAAAAATGACACCCATTGAATTTTTTTTATAAATGTCATGGAAGCTTTATTGAACTCGACGATACAAAATTGGATTCATTAGAGATATAACATGAAATTGCCTAGTAAAGGAAAGTCACAATGAAGTGCATATTTTCTATGAAAACCATGAAATGAGGTAAAATTTAAAATTTCTTTTGACATGTTGCATGATAAAAGGATGGAGGACTTTATATTTCCATATAATGCTCATATGTTTATATCCTACCCTTACCTATGCTTATGGATCACAAAAGCCATATTATGCCTTATTTCATATATTGCTCCACATGATCCAAATATTGTCATTCTTTACCTTACTTCATATCCGGGGATTATGTTGAGAATGATGTTACATTATGGAGATTATCATATGGTGTTCGTGTTGTTATATCATTATTGGAGTTTGGTAGGAATTGTTTGAAATATATGGCAAATTTAACGAGTGAAAGAAAATCCGATCACCTCAGGAGATAAAGGTAGATCGACCCTGCTCACTGAGATAATAGTTTGGCGAGATGGGACACAAGGTGAGGTATCCGACGTACTAAGTATCCGGGGCCATTCATGGCACCCATGTTTGCGACTCGCGAGAATGCAGTGCTTGAGGTTGGATAGGTAAAAGCATGATATTGAAAAAAAGCAATGAGCAATGAGAGAAAGGTGATGAATCTTATGAAGAAAGAATGTGGAAATTCAATTTGGGAAAGTACTCCATTTCCTCGGATCATTAGTATCACATTGCCAAAAATTGCCCACATTTAAGCCTTTTACCAATCTACTCCTTATTGAGCTTAAATTAAAGTCCTCTTGATTATTAATGCTTTGTCACTAATGAATGTTTTGCATAACCCTCTTTTTGTAAGTAGATTTTGCTTTTTTATTGCACATGCAGGGATTTGTGACACGAGTAACTTTTCGAGGACGGTAATTGATTGTGGGGTTATATGGGAATGAATCTAATATGTTGAGAGTTTTGATTTCTTCCCCTGAATGACAAGTAAAACTATTGCTTAAGGACAAGCAAGCTTAAGTATGGGGTGTTTGTTGTGAGCCTAATTCGCCATGTTTTACATCTACTTTTATATCGTTTTCTGCATGCATTTGGGCTAGAATAATACAGAATCTATGTAGTTTATGCTTATTTGCCAAATTATGGAATCGACACCAGTTTCTGTTTAATTTCGCAAAAATCGAGGCAATTTACAGCAGTTTTGAGAAAAGAAGAAAAGCTCGAAGTCAACTACAGAATTCCGAGGTCAAGGAGCAGCAGAACCAGGACAAATCAAGCTGAAAGCAAGTTAATTCGATCGGTTGTAAGTTTTATTTAGTTTATTTAATGCAAGTTAATTCCTTTTGTTTTTTGATGAGTGTCTTGATGATGAAGAGCGAGCAGTCCACCTACTTTTAGGGTCGGGGTGAGCCCGACGGTAGCCATGTGAAGTGATGCGGTAAAGGTTTGATCTTTTTATGCAATTCGTCTTCTATCCCTACGATCATGATTCTTTTGCGAAAGTTGAATATGATCCTTGTTTGTGTTATTAAAGCGAAAGTGATCTTAATACAACTTGGATTAATTATGTGAAAAGGGTTAGTAACAATTAGGGTTTATGAGAAAGCCTCTATATTCCTATTTGTTAATAACGAAAGTTATTTGATGAAAAGCATGATCTTTTATGCCTTTATGTGTTACTTTGCATGGTTATCGTTGTGGTGTTGAAACCCTGATCTTGGAAGTCTTTAGTATATTGAATTAATTTCGTGTTTACATTCATTTCCATTCGAAAAGTTGCAATTTTAAGTTTATGCGCAAGTCGATCTCGAGGAATTTTTGGTCGACATCGAGGTATCTTGTCGACGTCGAGGAAAGTTTCTCGGAATCGAGTTGTTTCTGTTGGTTTTCGTTTTCTGCTTCGTTTTTTACTTTCTGTTTTTACTCGACAAGTTAGTTGATTTCGAGTACTTTACTCGATATCGAGGAATTTTTTGGTCGATTTTGCTGAGATCTTTCCGCTACCTGAGATCCGCTGACGTGCTTCTTCCTGGATCGATCCTGACAACCTTCTACTACCACGGGAGGAAATCTTGTATTTATTTGTTGAGACAGGGAAGTCAGTCTGATCTATATTGTATATTTATTTTATATTTGACCATCCTCCTGCAACAACACCCACCCACCACAAAAAGAGGTAAATCGATGTTGTTTTTGACATATGCACAATAAGAGGATGTAGGACTTTATATTTTCCATTTGAGACTTATACAATCCTACCCTAGCTTTTGCTTATTAGGCTCACAAATGATCCATATTATGGTCCTCACATTTTATATGCTCCATATGTTATACATATTGCCTATTTTCTACCATATGACCTATGCGGGGATTAGGGCTGGGCAAAAGTTGGATCAGACCGGAATCGGACTGGGACCGGACCGGAAATTATGGGCTTTGGATCAGATCGGGATATTACGGTCTGGTCCACGGTTCAATTAAAATTGATTTCCGGTTTCCGGTCAAAACCCGGGACTAGACCAGAATTTCCAATCCGGATCGGAATTGGACCGCACTAGTACAGATTTGGCTTATATCGGGTGTTTTTTAATGAAACGGACGGGTGTTATAGACCTCCTTTTATTCGTACCGCTGATAGATATTTCTCAGGGGTTTTTTAAAAACTCCCGAGAAAAAACATTCGGTCAGGGGTTTTCCAAAAAACTCCCGAGAAACCCTGTTTCCCCAATCAGCCCCCCAAGCCCACATCTTGCGGGAGTTGGAGTTTATATAAACTCCTGAAAGGATATGTCGGCGGTTTTTAAGAAAAACTCCTGAGAAAGGCTGACCATATCACCTGCCTTACTTTTAAACTTTCTCAGGAGTATTTTTAAAAAACCGCCGAGACATAGATGCCTTTTTTTAAAAAAAATTCGATTGCAATTTTGCTTGTACAGGGGCTTTCAACCCTGTATGCTAAAATACTAATGGTAATCTGTCTTCAAACACAAATAATAGTACATTATGCACCAAACTTAGAGAATTAGAGGAAACACTTTCAATTCATAGCCAATAAGAAGAAAATCACCAAGGTATCTTACAACACTGAGGATCTAAGCAAGCACAAAATATTATTCAGTCAATTTGTACTAGTGATACCTTTCCATCACTAGGCATAGATAAAATTGGAATTTGGGTGATAAAGCCCTTTCTCTCTTCAATTCTTCCCACGCCTTTATAGATTTTTTCCAGGTCGGTAGATATAATAAGGATAACCACACCTTCCAAGCACTTTCTCTCTATCTACTTATAGAAACCTGGTACATAAAGTTGTTCGTTTCACATTATCAGCTGAAGTTATAAACACATATTTTATAAAATCTTAAGAGGCTGCTAAAAAATAGGTCACTCAGGGGATTCCTTGGTAGCAATGAATAAACAACAATCCTATATAAAGAAATGCCCAGCTCAAAACCAGTGATGAATGTGTTCACATAAAGACTTTTCATACATGGGACACTCGAGTATAACTTCAAGCCTTGAATAGAGACTTACTTTGATTGATTGTAGCCGCAACCTACTTTGCTGTGATTCTTCCTCTTGGAGCTGAAGTTGATTGCATCAAAGAAGAGTGTAAGAACAACAACAAATGGAAATAAAAATCTACTAGGAAAATTACTATTTTGAAATTGTGTAAATGAGCCGATCTGAGATGCAATATCAATGCCAATCTCATCAAGAAGTTGGATTGTAGGTTGTGGAATATCATAGATGGAGGAAGATATTATAACAATATTCACTTATGAGTAGACCTGGACGTCAAATTAGAATGGAAGGTCAAGATAAAATACCTAGTTTGTGGGCTGTTTTATCTCTTCTTCAGCCTCCTCTTTATCCTCTTAACTACTCAAACAAGATCAGCACTATTAGCATAGTAAGAAAATGGAGAAAACGACCACAAAAACACAAGGTCCAAGAAAGTAAACCAAATTTTGTAATGGCAACTTGAAGCCTAGTATATTTTACCATTGTTTCCACCGATATCTTTTGGAACTCCTTGGTCAGCTTAGCTTGTTTAATAGGAGCCATTTTCTAAAGAAAGGGAAATGAAAAAAAAATGAGGTTACTTCTGTTAAAGTTGTTGCTCCAAGCTATTTTCAACTCAGCCTCTCCACTTAATCAATAACATATCAATTTTATTTGTAAATGTTATACTAGACATACTTAATTCTCTTTATGTGTTGTTTAAGAAATAATCCTTACTAAAGTCTCCATCTATATATGATATTCGTAAATGTTATACTAACTTAATTAAGAATGGGATAATTAAACTAGTAAATCATGAAGAGTTGCAAGGAATGGGATAACTATTTCCACTATTTGATCTATCTTCATATTATTCATTAAGAAATGTCATTTAAGTGTCTTGTATTTCACAACTTGTAATTTTTCATACTGAATATGAGGGCTTCATTGATATAAAATTTGCTAATAAAATATCACAAGTTTGTCCTATCCATTTATTGTTTTTTTTTCTGTCTTAGTAATTTCTTTTTGTTCTCGTCTTTCATTCTCATCAAAATAGACATGGAAGAATATAGTCATAGCTTTAGAACTAGTACTTGTCCCTTATTATATTAATGTTGTGGACACCTTGTTGTCGAGCAAGCTGAAAAACGCACTGTCCTACCGTGCTTGTTGCCCCATTTTGGACAATAGAATCTCCTGTGCACATTTCAAACTTGTTAATCCAAATAGGTAATGCAAACTCCTAGATGAAAATGATGGATAAATAAAGGGTAAAGAATAAAAGAACAAAACCCGGATTCAATTTGACAAAATCATCAAGCATTCTGAGAGCAGTCAACGGATTAATGATTACTGTGGCTGCATACTCAGGGGGGTATATCTTTATTTATCTTGTGCCATACACTGATCCTTTACAATATATGATTGCCATGTGCCTGATGGAACAATCAATGATTTCAAAACTCCAACATTGGACATAAAACTGCAAGACCAAGTTAACTACAGTAAACCATTAGAAACTCATAGTGGCTAGCCAAAAAAAAAAACTCATTCCTCTCATAGTGGCTAGCCAAAAAAAAAAACTCATTCCTCTATCCTACAATCAGAAGTCCAGACTGGGAACTAAGCAAGCAACATGACTGACATTTGAAATGTTGTATAAGATTCACGAGTTGTCAGTCAAATCAAATGAATTGTAATTGATGAACATGGGAGAGCAAACGGAATGGATATACGGAACATAAGCATTAAACAACCAATCCACAGCATTTGAACAGCATTAAGAGTATCAACAAAAGTGAAATTACGAGAGGAAGGAGGAAACGATATAACCCAATCACCAGGAGAGAGGTCATTGACTAAAGATCCTAGACATTGTACCTCCCCAACCCCTTCGTATCCTCCGATGGCCGGCACCGGCGGCCTCACAGGGAATACACCTACTTGACAGTCGACACAGACGGAAAAAATACAATAATAAAAATTCCTTGACCAATTTCAGATTAATTACACTCATCTTCAACTGAAAATCAAATTGGTGGAAAACAAACCCTAGCTCACTAGCTGTAAGATCAACACAAATGATAACAAAGAGGATCAAACAATAGACCTTCAATTTGATTAATATCGGAGGGATTGATAGGAGCAGCAATCATTTTAACACAGGCGTCGTTCTCCTTGACCTCAACTGGTGGAAGCTCAACGAATCTGCAATCCAACGAATGTCATCCACGATAGATACAGAAAGAGACAGATTTTGCAAGGCTATGGCTACTCTCCTCGGCAACAGTCGAACAACCGCCGAACAGCAAACATACAACTGGCGAACAACAGCCGAACAGCACGCGAACGGATGAGTGCGAATCTAACACAGCGGGATGATAATGAATACAATGAACGAAAAGAAAGGAGAATAGTGGAATTGAACACATACTGCGTGGCGTGGGGGAAGAGCTTGAACAGCGAGATCTTTCGAGACCGAAGATGTTGAAGACGATGATTGCGCGGTGATGCCAACAGCAAAATCGTTGAGCCTCCTCCACAATTGACGGTTCAGCGAGGAGATTTTCACCACCCAGTGTCTTCTTCAACCATCGATTGAAATTGATCGACCAATTCCAAGCATATCTCTATCGATTGACGACGTACGATTTCTAGGGTTGTGTTTTTTTTTTCTTTCGGGTCTTTTATTAAAACCCTCCCGAGATAAATTGAGGTATCTAGTGGGTTAAACAATAACTCCTGAGAAAGTATATCCGATTTTTTATTTAAAAAAAACAACACACTTCTATCAGGAGTTTTTATAATAACCCCTGTCCGAAAATTCTCTCTCAGCAGTTCTATAAAACACCCGATAATAAACGTACAATTTGTACTAGTGCCGGTTTCTTTAAAAAAAAAAATATGTGCGTCCTGTTAATTGTGACCTACCCAGGTAACTCATCCGCTTCTTCACTTCGCACAGACAGTCGGCCGCCCTCTCATCCCTCCTCAGTGCTCCTCCCTCCGCACATATCGACAGTCCACCCGCTCCTCCCTTGGTCAGCCCTCCTCCACTCCTCCCTCCGACCCGCCTCCAGTCCTCCTTCGGTCTCAGTTGGCATCCGCTCCAATAGAAGTAGTAGTACTCATGTCTCAAGGCGTGATTTCGTCTTCACTTCTTTTTCTTCCCTCGGTTGGCCATCCTCCCTCCTCCCTTATTGCTCAATCGGCATATCCTCCTCCTCTCAATCTGAATTAAGTGTAGGTGTTCTTCACTTCTTCTTCCCTCTCTTTTCACTGGCCTTCTGCGCTGTAACAGAAAGAAAGAAAAAAGTCGAGGCTGCGTAACCAAACCGGTCCTAACGGTCTTTCCGGTCCTGAGACCGGAAAACCCGGGACCATATTTCTCGGTCCCGGTCCGATCTACAGTCCATGTTCTAAAAAATTCCGGTCCACCGGTCTTGGACCGAACCGGATCCGATCCGGTCCAGACCGGAAGCTCAGCCCTAGCGGGGATTATGATAAGAATGGAAGTCATTTTGGGAGATGTTATATGGTTGTTTTATGTTGTTATATTATTGGAGTTTGATGGCAGGATGATGAAAATATTTGAAAATTTAACGAGTAAAAGAAAATCCGGTCAACTAGGAGTTAAGGATGATCGACTCTGCTTCCTTGAGATGTTAGTTCGAGCAAGTTGGGACAACAAGATGAAGAGTCTGACGCACTATAAGTATTCGGGGCCATTCATGACACCCATGTTTGCGACTCGTGAGAAAATAGTACTAAGGTTAGTGAGATAAAAGCATTATAGTGAAAAGAGCAAATAGTGATATTATGAGAGGATGAGTGATGTGGAAAGATCATATGAAGTTGTGAGAAAGTAACAAAGTAAAAAAGAAAGTATGGCAAGTTATCCCCGGATCTTTAGCGGCACATTTCCCAAAATAGCCCACCACTATACCTTTTATTTTCGCTTCACCATACGCGTAAAAGTTCTCTTGATTATTGTTGCTATGTTGTGCAGAGAATTTTTTTTTACATAACCTCCTTTTGTGTGAGATGTTGCTTTTTTTCATAAGCATGGATTTGAAGGCATAATTACCTTTTCAAGGATGGCAATGAAGTGTTATTGGTAATATGAGAATGCATACATAATGTTGAGATTTTAGTTGGTTTCTCTTGTGTGACCATCCATGTTATTACTTGGTGACAAGCAAGCTTAAGTAAGAGGTGTTTGATGTGCCTAGTTTTGACCATTTTTTGTTCTTACTATAATTCCAATTCTTGTTCATGTAAAGGCTCGGTTTTTCAAGAAAACTCATCCTCGGCCTAGCAAATTGACCTTTAAACCCATGAAGCGGATTTCCAACCTAAAATCGAATTTTGGCAACTAACTTGGAATGGAGACATCTCCCTCTGATTTTTCAAAAAACTAATTGATCGAGAGAGCGGGAATTCGAAAACTAACTCTCAGGACTAGTTCCAACTCGCATGTCGAGATTGAAGATTCTCACCCTCACTCTCCCATTCCTTAGCCGAAAATCCCCACAAATCCCAACCCATGTCGGAGCCAAAATTTGGAGCCATGAGACAATTCAAACCAAGTCAAAGATATCATTTCCCAATTTTGGTGAGATACCCACATCCTCATTTTTCATTCTCTCTTCCTTGGACCCCTCATTTGGGAATGGAGACAAACCCCAATTCTTATCCATCTGCATCTCTCCCATCAATCTTATACGTTCAAGAGATAGAGCCTTGACTCATTTTCATCTCATTCAAACACAAACCTAACCACAAGTAATCCTAGAAACCTTATCCGACTTGGAGAGAAAACAAAACACAAATAACCCTAAGCACATTTCACCCCACTTGTTCTCTCTCCCATTGCCGACACCACCACACCATCACCTTGGCCACCCATCACCACCATCTCGGACCACCTCCACCACCACACAACCACCACCGTCACTCTTTCCTCCTCCCTTTCTCATTTTTACTGAGAGCAACCAAGCACCACCCACCCTAAAAAGAGGTAACTTGATGTTGTTTTTGACATATGCACAATAAGAGGATGTAGGACTTTATATTTTCCATTTGAGACTTATACAATCCTACCCTTTCTTTTGCTAATTAGCCTCACAAATAATCCATATTATGAACCTTACATTTTATATGCTCCATATGTTATACATATTGCCTATTTTCTACCATATGACATATGCGGGGATTATGTTAAGAGTGGAAGTCGTTTTTGGAGATGTTATATGGTCATTTTATGTTGTTATTATTATTGGAGTTTGATGGCAGGATGATGAAAATATTTAAAAATTTAATAAGTGAAAGAAAATTCGGTCAACTAGGAGTTAAGGATGATCGACTGTGATTGCTTGAGATGTTAGTTCGAGCGAGCTGGGACAACAAGGGGAAGAGTCTGAAGCACTATAAGTATCTGAGGCCATTCATAACACCCATCTTTGTGACTCGTGAGAAAATAGTGCTAAGGTTAGTGAGATAAAAGCATTATGGTGAAAAGAGCAAATAGTGATATTATGAGAGGATGAGGGATGTGGAAAGATCATATGAAGCTGGGAGAAAGTAATAAAGTAAAAAAGAAAGTATGACAAGTTCTCACCGAATCTTAAGCAGCACATTCCCCAAAATAGCCCACCACTATACCTTTTACTTTCGCTTCACCATGTGCGTAAAAGTTCTCTTGATTATTGTTGCTATGTTGTGCAGACAAATTTTTTTTTACTTAACCTCCTTTTGTGTGAGATGTTTCTTTTTTCATAAGCATGGACTTGAAGGCATAATTACCTTTTCAAGGATGGCAATTAAGTATTATTGATAATATGAGAATGCATACATAATGTTGAGAGTTTAGTTGGTTTCTCTTGTGTGAACATCCATGTTATTACTTGGTGACAATCAAGCTTAAGTATGAGGTGTTTGATGTGTCTAGTTTTGACCATTTTTTGTGCTTACTTTTATTCCAATTCTTGTTCATGTAAAGGCTCGGTTTTTCAAATCATGATTTTTGGATAAATGAACTTAAAATATATTTAAATCGGATATTTTAAAGAAAAATCATCCTTGGCCTAGCAAATTAACCTTTAAACCCATGAAGCGGATTTCCGAACTAAAATCGAATTTTTGCAACTAACTTGGAATGGCGACATCTCCCTCGGATTTTTCAAAAACCTAATTGATCGAGAGAGCGGATATTCGGAAACTAACTCTCGGGACTAATTCCAACTCGCATGACGAGATTGAATATTCTCGCCCTCACTCTCCCACTCCCTAGCCGAAAATCCCCACAAATCCCAACCCATGTCGGAGCCAAAATTTGGAGCCATGAGACAATTCAAACCAAGTCAAAGATATCATTGACCATTTTTGGTGAGACACCCACATCCTTCTTTTTCATTCTCTCTTCCTTGGACCCCTCATTTGGAAATGGAGACCAACCCCAATTCTTATCCAGCCGCATCTCTCCCATTAATCTTATCTCTTCAAGATATAGAGCCTTGACTCATTTTCATCTCATTCAAACACAAACCTAACCACAAGGAATCCTAGAAACCTTATCCAACTTGGAGAGAAAACAAAACACCAAAAACCCTAAGCACATTTCACCCCACTTGTTCTCCCTCCCATTGCCGACACCACCACACCATCACCTCGGCCACCCATCACTACCATCTCGGAGCACCTCCACCACCACACAACCACCACCGTAACTCCCTCCTCCTCCCTTTCTCCTTTTTACTGAGAGCAACCAAACACCACCCACCCCTCTATGTCTTTTCCTCTTGCACTAAGGATCCACGATGTTGTGAGCCTAATTTTCCATCTTTTATATCGATTTCTGTCTACATTTCATACAATTGGGTTAGAATAATACAGAATCTGTGTAGTTTACACTTATTTGCAATAAAAGGAGGTCTACACAAGTTTTTGTTATATTTCGCAGAAATCGGACACACTTTAAAGCTTAAAGGATAGTCATGAAGAAGCTAAGGATGGTGCAACTAGAGAAAATGCCACTTTTTGCCGTTCATCATTCTGATTCAAGCTTTGATGTCTTCATGAGAGTTGTAGCCGTTGAAAAGAGCTTTCCAACACATACTCATATGCATCAATCCGACGAACGAGGACTCGAGAAAGTGCGTATCAAGAACAGAGCAGAATGCTGAGAGCGAACCAGTTCTACTCGACATCGACAAAACTTGGTCGAGATCGAGTACATTGAGACCAGTAATCTACATAGAAGTCGAGCAGAAGCCACTCGAAGAGCAAAGCTTGGTCGACGTCGACCAAACTTGGTCGATGTCGAGTACATGTCGATGTCCCAAAAGCTAGCCGAGCTCGAGTACAACCCCGGGAGAGAAATTCTACTCGATGTCGAGTAGCCCCGTCGAGCAATCCGAGTCCGAGATCGAGTTTGCCGAGAAGATAGAGTTACTTGCAAGCCAATATTAGAGATATTCTATCAAGTCAAGTCAAGTTCTATAAAGAGAAAGAACTATCCACATTAGTCCTATTTCCTTTTAGATATAATTATCTTATTTCCAAATTTAATCTTTATGTTATTAGATAGAAAATTTAGATATAGATAGATGTTTCTTTCCTAGATTGGCTAGGGAAGGAAGCCTATAAATAAAGCCTTAGGGGCTGAATTTTATTAATTCAATTCTAGTTAAGACAAGTTACACACACACACACACACACACACACACACACACACACACAGAGAGAGAGAGAGAGAGAGAGAGTAGAGAGAGAGCTTGTGGCGAGTGGAGCAAGAGAGTTGAGAGACGATTTGGCTTCGATTGGTTGTAAGATTTCTTTGATTTTATTAATGTAACTTAGTTCCCTTTTATTATTGATGTCTTTCTTGATGATGAAGAGCGAGTAGTCACCCAACTTCTAAGGTCGGGGTGAGCCCGACGGTAGCCATGTAAGGTGATGTGCTAAAGGTACAATCTTTTGATGTGAATTCGTCTTCTATCCCTACAAGCATGATTCTTTTGCGAAAGTTGAAGGTGATCCTTGTTTGTGTTATTGAAGCGAAAGGGATCTCAATACAACTTGGATTAATTATGTGAAAAAGGGTTAGTAACAATTAGGGTTTATGCGAAAGCCTCTATATTCCTATTTGTTAATAACGAAAGTTATTTGATGAAAAGCATGATCTTTTATGCCTTTATGTGTTGTTTTGCATGGTTACCGTTGTGGTGTTGAAACCCTGATCTTAGAAGTCTTTAGTTTATCGATTTATTTCATCAAATTTGTGTTTTGTGTTGCAAAAAGTTATGAATTAAGTTTCTGTTGTTAGTCGGTATCGAGCAGTTTTGGTCGACGTCGAGGAAGGTTGGTCGACGTCGACGACGGTTTGTCGAGATCGACCAGTTCTACATTGGTTTTCGTTTTCTGTTGCTTTCTGTTTTCGATTTTGGTCGACAGTGTTAGCGAAGTCGATTACTTTACTCGAAGTCGAGGACTCTTCTGGTCGAATTCGCTGAGTTTTGGAACTAAAAAGGCGGGCTCTGACACGCTTTCTCCTGGATCGATCCTGACTACCTTCTACTACAGCGGGAGGAAGTCTTGTAATTAATTTGCGGAGAACAGGGAGTCGAATTTGGAATTTATATTTCATACTTGATTTTCCTCCTAACAAATTTGGCGCCGTTGTCGGGGAAGTAGTCAATCGCGCCCTTTTTAGTTCTTTTTCTCGTCCTTATATTTGTTTTTGCGTTTTAGTTTCTTTTTACTTGTTTCTTTTTGCTTTTGTTTTTAGGTGTATGCGAAGAAGTTATCGCACACCCATAGACCCATAGACCCTATTCTCGAACCAGAACGTTTCTTCCATCTTCATCAAAGGCTTAGGAGGAGACTTACGGTGACTCCACCCAACGAAAATTTGGGCCAGCTCTCACCAGCACAGGTAGACACGGCCACGGGTCACGGGTCGGGCGGGTCGACCCGTAACCCACCGGGTTGATGACCCGCCGGGTCAGGGTCCACGGGTCCGAGGGTCGGGAAAGGTTAAGGGTTAGGGTTAGGGTCGACTAAATCTGAACCCGTGACCCGGCGGGTCCGACCCGGATCGACCCGCCGGGTCAACCCACCATTTTAAAAAATTTTTTTTTTGGAAAAATTTATTTTTAATAAAATAAATTTATAATTATTATGTAAATTATATAAATTATTCTTAGAATAATTCATAATATTACATAATGTAATTACATAATGTAACATGCAATGGCAATGTGAGACTTAGCACCCCCATGCTTCTCCTTTTATAGACTTAGCACCCCCCATTTCCTCTAGTTTTCAATGTGGGACAAGAACAAGGGTAGAAACTAGAAACTACACCATGTCTTCAATCTCTACCATTCGGTTTTTAATGTCAATCCATACTTATAAATTTTTATCATATACAAACACTAGTACTATACTTTATATAAATATTATTTAAAAAAAAAATTACTTATCAATTATGAAAGAAATAACGAACGGGTAACAAGAAAGTGTGAAGTTCAACAATATACCTTAAACATTTGTGTTATTTGGTGGATCCACTATAAAATCATTCTATATCATTCTATATGATACTAAGTTAGGACTCTTTATGATATAATTTCAAATCATACAAATATTGTTATTGATAAAGCCGTTACACTTGTATAGTATCCTTAATGTCGAGTTTTCGTTTATTTTCAAAATGATATAGAACTTCGGATTTTCAAACACAAGAATGAAATATAATATTGGCAATACTTTTCAATGTGTCTTTTCATGTACGTCATAACAAGCAACCCAAGTATGTAATTCTAATAACATCATCATTAAGTGTATATACAACATGTGGCTAATTCAACTTTAAACGAGAAAGTTTAACATATCTATATGAAGAAGAACCTAGATTTGAAATCATTGATCAAGAAATTAACATAATAATGCAAGTAAAATAAAATACTTATGATTGATTAATGGATCAACACAACTATCAATTAAATTAAATAGAAAGATTAATCCAACATAACTTGATATATTGTATCATGATGTTTCATCACCATGTGTTATTCATTTCATTAAATCCTAAGAGGTAAACACTTTAATTATATTATTATATGTTACATCATATAATCCAAATACTTAAATTACATTATATTCCACCATATAATCCAAAGACTTTAATTACATTACATTTTACATCATATACTTAAATATCAATTTCTCACATTTTCTTTCATATCTCATATTTCTGTCCCACATCGAAAGTGGGCTACATAACTCTATTTTCTCTATATATAGATCCTCATACCCTACTTGTCATTCCCACAATCCAACCTTTTCTTTCCCACATCTAAAGTGTGATGAAATGATGGGAGTGGAATGAAGATATCTATATATATCTCCCCACATACCATGTTTTGTCAACCTCAAATCTTTCCATTTCGAAAGTGTGGTGAAAGACTTGAGTTGAGTTTTATTTTGGGCTTAAAACAATTTTTTTTTTAAAAAAAAATGGTTGACCCGGCGGGTCGACCCGCAAAACTCGTTGGGTACCCGATTTGGTGCCACGTGGCCGACCCGTTAGTCCGACCCATCGACCCGCCGGGTCACCCAACCCGCCGACCCGTCCCAACCCCGGGTCAGGGTTAGGGTCACCCTCCCCGGGTTGTCGACCCGGCGGGTCGGACCCGTGGCCGTGTCTAAGCACATGAGCTTGAGCAACTCCGCTTGTGGATCGAGGAGTTCACCACCAGAGAAGCAGAACACGCCCGACGAGAGGCGGAATATGCTCATAATCAGCAACGGTAGGACCGTGTGAGGCAAGGGTAGATCGCGAGATCAACGCAAGAAGGAAACTTGAGGAGCGGATTGGGCATGTCCTAGCCAACGCAAAGAAGTGTCTGCATCCTACTCTAGAAGTTCCAGAATCGCCGATCGTTCTTCCCCCTATTAGTTTTGAAATTCGTCCTTCTTTTATTACTGAAATTATGAGGAGTCAATTTAGGGGAAGAATCAATGAATGTCCTTTAGAGCATGTTATTAGCTTTCTAGATTTATGTGAAGCAATTGTTGATGGTGTTAATCTAGAATATTTAAAACTAAAGGCTTTTCATTGGTCCCTTGCAGGAATAGCACAACAATGGCTGGAATGATTGTCTGCACAATCAATTTGCACTTGGAACGAACTACAAGACCTGTTCCTCAACAAGTTCTTTCCTCCTGCAAAGACAGCTGCTCTAAAACAACAAATCACGGCTTTCAGACAGAAGCCAGGGGAAACACTTGCACAGGTCTGGGAGCGCTATAAAAGGCTTCTGAAATCCTGTCCTACGCATGGACAACCGCCCTACGTCATCCAGGAGATCATCTTCAATTGCCTAGATGTGCCTACTATGGATAGGATCAACAACTACACCGAAGACACCCCAAGCCGTGCTTGGGAGGTGTTTGAGACACTGGCTAACTAAGACAACACATATGAGACTTCTGCGGCCTCTTCTGACGAAAGGTATGAAAGAACTGCCCCATCTGTGCCATTGTATGTGCCAACCAATGAAGTTGATCCGGACGTCAGGGACCAGTTCCACAACGATCATGTACGCCGTCTCACCAAGCAGGTTAAGTTTCTGTCTAAAGATAAACCTTGCTTGGAATGTGGGTCTGTGAGGCGCAACACTACTGCGTGCCCACACGTCGATCAAGTACATCAACGAGAAACACACGAAGAGGTAAGGTATGCTGGGGGACACTACTCAAGGACACATCAGAACCGGAACTGGAGATATTATCGCCAGCCCTAGCATCAGAATCCCCCTCCCTATAGAGCTCCTGGTCACCCTGACAGAGAAGGTAAGAAGGATGACCTGCATACCATTCTTGCGGAGATGCAGAGGAATCATTCAGACACCAAGCAGTCTATCAATTTCATCTACACTCAGATGCATGGTGTCAACTCTAGGCTTGGGGAAATCGATGTCTGGCGAAAATCAATGTAGACTCAGATGGGTCAGTTAGCTTCGTCAATCCCCAACCAATCAGGTAAGCTCCCTAGATCCTCTGAACCTAATCCTAAAACTAAATCTATAGGACATGTAGCTGCTATGAACCTAAGGAGTGGGCAACAGACACAGCTGCCCGAGCACAACACGGAGGAGAAGACTACAGAGGACTCCTCGACATCGACCAGACCATTCGAAGTCGACCAAAATCTGGTCGATATCAAGGAGACCTTGGTCGATATCGACCACAACACTGTGCCCGACCCAAAATCGACCATTGTTCTTGACGTCGAGGAGACCTTAGTCGACGTCGACCACCCTTCTACACCTCCGACGAAAAAGAAGCTGCATTTCCCAACAAAATCTCCAAAGGATCCAGCAGAAAAGAAATTTCAGCGTTTCATAAAGATGCTTCAAAGATTCAATGTCACAATACCATTCACAAAAGCTCTTAATGAGATGCCATCATATGTAAAGTTCCTTAAGGAGATCTTAAGCAAAAAGAAGTCAATGGCTGAGATCGCACAGGAGTGCAGTGAGATGGACGTTCTAGAGAAAAGGCCAGATCCAGGTAAGTTTGCTATAACCATTGGATTTGGTCAATATAAATTCAATGCTTTATGTGATTTGGGAGCCAATGTTAGTATAATGCCTTTATCAATCTGATCCAAGATTAAGATAGGTGCTCTAGAGCTTGTGGATGCAAAGCTATACATGGCGAACAACACGGTGGTCATCCCAACAGGCATGGTGGACAATGTACCAGTGCAGGTAGGTAAGTTCTTTGTCCATGCTGATTTCTTAGTTATTGATATGGAAGAGGACCCTGTTTGTCCAATCATTCTAAGATGGCCCTTCATGGAGACGGTGGATGGTAACATAAGCGTAAGGAAGGGAGTGCTCACTTTCAACATCAGCGATGAGGTAATTGAGTATTCCTTTAATAAACCTGAAACACATACATGTCCAATGAAAGAGGTCAAACCTATATCAGCTAGGTACACCTGTCTAGTGAGTAACACTCACCCTCGATTCTAGTAGCCTTGGTCAACGTCGATCAATCTCCTCGAAGTCGACCATCCCTTATTGATGTCGACCAGTTCTGCAGTAACACTCACCCTCGATTCTAACGATCGGCACACCTGTCTAGTGAGTTTCTTTCTTTACCCTTGTTTTTATAAAGTGAGAACACTGTAATGTTTAAGTATGGGGTAGGGGAATGACTTACTTTGTGCATATTTGGCCATATTTGACAATATGTGTGCATATTTAAGGATTATTTCTTGAATTGCTTATACATGGCTACTTTGGAATTCATGTTTGATTTATGTGCTTATATATATGCATGTTTTCCAAAGTTTGAAAAATCACCCCCATTTGAAATTTTTTGATAAGTGTCATGGAATCTTAAATTGAATTCGAAGATACAAAATTGGATTCATTAGAGATATAGTATGAAATTGCCTAGTAAAGGGAAGTCACAATGAAGTGCATTATTTTTATTAAAAACCATGAAAGGAGGTAAAATTGAAATTGTTTTTGACGTGTTGCATGATAAGAGGATGGAGGACTTTATATTTTCATATTTTCTCATATTGTTTATATCCTAGCCTTTACCTATGCTTATGCATCACAAAAGCCATATTGAGCCTTATTTCGTATTATGCTCCACATGATCTAAATATTGCCCATTCTTTACCTTATTTCCTATCCGGGGATTATGTTAAGAATGATGTCATATTTTGGAGATTATTATATGGTTGTTTGTGTTGTTATTATATATCATATACGGAGTTTGGCAGAAAAATGAAAAAAATATATGGAAAATTTAATGAGTGAAAGAAAATCCGGTCACCTAAAGAGATAAAGGTAGATCGACCCTGCCTGCGTTGAGTTAATAGTTCCGCAGGATGGGACACACAGGTGAGGAGTCCGACGCACTAAGTATCCAGGGCCATTCATGACACCCATGTTTGCGACTCGCGAGAAGGCAGTGCTGAGGTTAGAGAGGTAAAATCAAAGGAAGAAGGAATGTGGTATGAAAGTTTGGAAAATACTCCATTTCCCCAGATCATTAGCACCACATGGCCAAAAATTGCCCACATTTAGCCTTTTACCAATCTACTCCTTATTGAGCTTAAATTAAAGTCCTCTTGATTATTAATGCTTTATCACGAATGAATGTTTTGCATAACCCTCCTTTTGTGAGTAGATGTTGCTTTTTATTGCACATGCATATATTTGTGGCATTAGTACCTTTTCGAGGATGGTAATTGATTGCATGGTTATATGGCAACGAATATAATATCTTGAGAGTTTATTTTCTTCCCCTGTATGACCATTAAAAGTATTGCTTGAGGACAAGCAAGCTTAAGTATGGGGTGTTTGTTGTGAGCCTAATTTTCCATGTTTTATACCATCTTTTATATCGATTTCTGTCTGCATTTCATACATTTGGGTTAGAATAATACAGAATCTGTGTAGTTTACACTTATTTGCAATATATAGAGGTCTACACAAGTTTTTACTATATTTCGCAGAAATCAGACGCACTTTATAGCTTAAAGCAAAGTCTTGAAGAAGCTAAGGATGGTGCATCTGGAGAAAACGCCACTTTTCACCATTCATCATTCTGAATCAAGCTTTGATATTTTCATGAGAGTTGTATCCCTTGAAAAGAGCTTTCTAATGCATACTCATATGCGTCAATCCGACAAACAAGGACTCGGGAAAGTGCGTTTCAAGAACAGAGCAGAATGTTGAGAGCGAACCAGTTCTACTGGACGTCGACCAAACTTGGTCGAGATCAAGTACATCGAGCCCAGAAATCTACACAGAAGTCGAGCAGGAGCCACTCGAAGAGCGAATCTTGGTCGACGTCGACCAAACTTGGTCGATGTCGAGTACATGTTGATATCCCAGAAGCTAGCCGAACTCGAGTACAACCCCGGGAGAGAAATTCTACTCGATGTCGAGTAACTTGGTCGATGTCGAGTAGCCCCGTCGAGCAATCCGAGGTCGAGATCGAGTTTGCCGAGAAGATAGAGTTACTTGCAAGCCAAGATTCTAGATATTCTGTCAAGTCAAGTAATGTTCTATCAAGAGAAAGAAGATCTATCCACATTAGTCCTATTTCCTTTTAGATATAATTATTTTATTTCCAAATTTAATCTTTTTGTTATTAGATAGAAAATTTAGATATAGATAGATGTTTCTTTCCTATATTAGCTAGGGAATGAAGCTTATAAATAAAGCCTTAGGGGCTGTGTTTCATTCATTCAATTCTAGTTACAACAAGTTACATAGAGAGAGAGAGAGAGAGAGAGAGAGAGAGAGAGAGAGAGAGCTTGTGGCGAGTGGAGCAAGAGAGTTGAGAGACGATTTGACTTCGATTGGTTGTAAACTTTCTTTGATTTTATTAATGCAATTTAGTTCCCTTTTATTATTGATGTCTTTCTTGATGATGAAGAGCGAGTAGTCACCCAAGTTCTAGGGTCGGGGTGAGCCCGACGGTAGCCATGTAAAGTGATGCGCTAAAGGTACAATCTTTTGATGCGAATTCGTCTTCTATCCTTGCAAGTATGATTATTTTGCGAAAGTTAAAGGTGATCCTTGTTTGTGTTATTGAAGCGAAAGTGATCTTAATACAACTTGGATTAATTATGTGAAAAAGGGTTAGTAACAATTATGGTTTATGCGAAAGCCTCTATATTCCTATTTGTTAATAATGAAAGTTATTTGATGAAAAACATGATCTTTTATGCCTTTATGTGTTGTTTTGCATGGTTACCGTTGTGGTGTTGAAACCATGATCTTAGAAGTCTTTAGTTTATCGATTTATTTCATCAAATTCATGTTCTGTGTTGTGAAAAGTTGTGAATTAAGTTTATGTTGTTAGTCGATATCGAGCAGTTTTGGTCGACGTTGAGGAATGTTTGTCGGAATCGACCAGTTCTGCATTGGTTTTCGTTTTCTGTTGCTTTGTGTTTTCTGTTTTGGTCGATAGTGTTAGCGAAGTCGAGTACTTTACTTGAAGTCGAGGACTCTTCTGGTCGAATTCGCTGAGTTTTGGAACTGAAAAGGCAGGCGTTGACACGCTTCCTTGTGGATCGATCTTGACTACCTTCTACTACAGCGGGAGGAAGTCTTGTAATTAATTTGCGGAGACCAGGGAGTCGAATTTGGAATTTATATTTCATACTTGATTTTCCCCCTAACACACGACTAGCTACATCACCTCTCCCTTGAGCAGACAAGAACTAGCTGAGCCGCCCAGTAGCCCGGAGTTCGGCCAACAGCCCTCGACACTACCATCGCACCACATTCATTTTCTAGAGGTAAGGAACTCGATTTCTCTTTCTTTCACCTCCAAATCTGCAAAGGTCTCTCCTTTAACCTTCCTACTGACTTCCCATCCTCCCTAACTTGAAGATCTAGCTATGGTCGAGCTGAAAATCACCCCACGTGCCATTTCGACAAAGAAGATGAAGTTTGGGTGAGCGGTCCATCCTTCTCTCATTTTTCATGTGTAAGGGGTAGTCTAACATGTTTCTCTTAGTCGAGGTAGGAGTTAGGAAAAGTGGGAAGGGCTAACAATCATAAACAAGGCTAAAACAATCTCGATCCAGAAGATCAGAGCCCAGACTCGCCGCCGCGAGCAAGATCTGGCCTTGGGGTTCCTTCTCGCCGCGGTGAATGTGATCCCAGGGGAAGCCTTAGGGCTCCCCGACTTCGCCACAATGAAAGCTACTTGCGGGGGCTAATTCCCCACTCGTGGAGGCGAGTTGCCCATCTCGCGGCCCTGACACCCCCAGCTCGCGGGGTGCTCGCTCGGTGTGTTTCACGGTGGTGAAATACCCCTTGGTCGAACGGGTTTAACTTGATAACCTTGGGGTTGTGGCGAATGTTTTCGAAAATCGGAATTGACTTTTTGGGGATTTTAAATGACTAAATTGCTTACTTGAACTCGGGTTTTGGAAAACGTACATGATGGGTATTTTAAAGGTCGGGAGTCCTGACTGTTTGACTCGGACTTCAAAACGGTTTTGGAACTAACTTGGGAATTTGACTTGTTCGGTGACTGACTAGCATGATTATATGATTTTGTAACTAATAACATGATTGTGTAACTAATGGTATGATATCGTAGTATTAAGTTATGACATTAGCAGGGTCTTATGGGATGTTATACATGATGAGTATGAGTATGATTTTTATAAGCATGTGAATTTGGCTAAGTATGGAAGTTGTTATGATTCGATAACTTGGCTAATGATATGATGTGATGGTTAATCATGTTGGAATGGAACGTATGGATGATGCGACATTGTTTATTTGATTGTATGGTGTGTATGATGTATGTGTTAGAGTAGCTACATAAGTACACTCATTTTATATTCGATGTGTATCTAGGTGATATTCTCTAATTGTGACGGTTGGGAGTCAGGTCTACTCTTTTGCTGCTCTGCTTAGCTAGGTAAGTTTCTTCAGTGCTTACTCAGATTGAACATAACACTTCCCTGTTTATATGTGCATGATATACTAGGTATTGCATAATCATAATAGCATGTCATGTAGTATCATGCTAGGACTTGCACTCATGAATGAGCATCCCTATTATGTATGCGTTTGTAAACAGAATGACCGTTATCTGTGAAGTAACTAGAGTCTTTACTAGGGTCATAAGATGTCCCGTTCTCATCGGATCACGTCCTGAGTCAATCGAGTCATGAGTAACACTTGTATACAAGCATGATGATTATTATGAGCATGATTAAGAGTTGAGCTTGTGAGCTTAATTCAATTATATGGTGGTGGAGGAGAAACGTCGTTAGATTTCACTCACCAAAGAAATAACCAAAACTAATAAACTAACTAGGAAACTAGTATAACGGATAAGTAAGAGGTCGAACCCACAGAGAAACATGTACTTCAATGCAATGTGCATTTACCAATTATGCAAATAAAGATAGGATATGATATGATATGAATATAACTAGGCAGTGAGGAATGTAAATAAACTATGATAAAGATATTAATGAGAACAAAGAGAAGATAAAAGATAAGAGTGTGGTTTGCCTACAATTCGCAACATTGGTTGATTTACCTTATCCTTGAGTTGATTGCAATATTATTCCTAAGCCTATGTCGACTCCTTTTATTCGATTGTTCCGCAAGAAGACAATCTCTTATGCAATATTACTAGAGAATAGCATTAACGATTCGATTTATTAAGACCAATTGCCATATCAATTCAATATATGCAATTAGGAAATAAAAGAACAACTCATTCGGCCCTAATAACATCTACTCGACATAGATCAATTGTTATCATCCACTACAAAGGCATATATTACTAAATCAATGACTTCATTTGCTATCGAGAAACCAACAACAAATTCATAGCATAGATGCAATTCCTAACTAGATGACCAGTCAAAGAGAGGAACACAAATATAATCAATGAAGAACAAGATGATAAATAAACCCATGAATAATATAGAAACCAAGTCTCACAATCAACCAAACAAGTCTTGAATCATAGCAAAACGACGAGAATTCTAGGCAAGCATAACGTACCTTGAATCCATAAACTTAAATCCTCTCATTGTAATGAGTATATGGGGAATAGAATGAAGTATTCAATTATATTATTGAAACCTACTGCGAAATATGTCTCATATATAGCCAAAGATGTCTGCCAAAAACCCTTGGAAGAGTAGATAAGAGTTTCCATAAAGATAGACTTGGGACGTGTATCGAAGATTCGGTACTGACGAGAATGGTGGGCACCGTGTGAAAGGCGGTGGGCGCCATCCTATAAAGTGTTGACAACTTCGACAGACTGAACTTGTAACGCAGTTTCTGGAGTCATCGTTCGTCTGATTGACGCACATGAATATGCCTTGGAAAGCTCTTTCCAAGCAATATGATTCTCATAGAGAACTCAGAAGCTAATTCCAACTTATCAGAACCTTAAAAATGGGATTTCTCCACATTCTCCATTTTCGTACTTGTTCCTTAGCTCTCCTTTGTCCATTTGCTCCATGTTTTCTCCTCCCTTTCGAGGCCAGATCTTATAACCTACAAATAAACACTAAAAACCGTAGATTATAAACTTCGAATACCAAATGATCAAGACTATGAATAAGCTTATTAAACATGCAATATGAATACTTAATGCACCTAACACCTACCTATAATACCTATATAAAATATGCATTATTAAACTCCCCCACACTTAAGCTTCACTAGTCCTCTAGTGAAGATTAGTGAAGATAGAGTAGAGAAAAAAGATAGAGACTTCTTCATGTCTAAACAAAAAAAATTATATAACATAACAAGTGCAAATTAAACCTGAAAGAAGCAAACAAATTGTCATAACACTAACTCCCCCATACTTAAGCCTTTACTTGTCCTCAAACAATGAAAAATATAGAAATAACCAAACATCCCACAAACATATTCATCATATATTCGTCTGATCAATAGCAATATCAAATTTAAATGAACACAAGATCAAGTGAATAAACATCTTAGCATGTATTTAGCAATCAAAGCGTAGAGTAGAAATCATCCAACCTCACCAGGAATATGTGTTTCACTCATGCTCTCATTTGTTTAGGCTTTAAAGTTCAACTCTCAAATCAATCCAAGACGTAACTAAGCTCATAGAAATTGACAATAATGTCAGCAAATCTCCACCGAAATGCCACGCCTTGCGGAAAAACAATAAAAATAAGCAATTTAGCTCTAGATCTCTCTCTTTTGTTTTTTCTTTTGTTTTCTCTCTTTTTCTTTTTTTTTTCTTTTCGGCTTTTTCTTCTTGCTTTGCTTTCTTTCAACCTTGGTGTATTCCTTACGCGAGTCGCAAGCATGGGTGTCAGGAATGGCCCTGGTCTATCAACACCTCAACTTACTTGAATAAAGTCCACTTGAACATCTTTTAACGCGAGTTGCAAACATGGATGTCATGAATGAACCCGGTTACTCAATGGTCAAGCTTCCTTTCTTAGTGTGTAGCTTTTGACACCGATTTGTGCGAATCATATGATGTGCACCTATTTCACCATGTTTTATACTATCTTTTATGTCGACTTTTGTCCATATTTTATACTTTTATATTGGGAAATGATGGGATTTGTGTAGTTTATGTTTCTTTGCAATATATGGAGGTCTACACAAGTTTCTATTTAACTTCGCAGAAATTGGACGCACTTTGGAGCTTAAAGGAAAGTCATGAAGACATTGGAGATTGGAGAAGCTAAGGAAGAGCACATGATGGTGCAGCTGGAGAAAACGCCAATTTTCATCATTTATCATTCTAAATCAATTTCTGATGTCTTTATGACAGTTGTATCCCTAGAAAAGAGCTTTCCAATGCATATTCATATGCATCAATCGAACCAACGAGAAGTTGGGAAAGTGCGTTTTAAAACGCAACAGAATGATGAGAACTGTCAAGGATGTTGATATCGACCTAACTTGGTCGATATCGAGTGGAGCAAATCGACCAGAAATGTTAGAAATCGACCGAAGCAACTCAAGATGCACAGAAGAGGTCGATATCGACCTAAGGTTGTCGATAACGAGTACAAGCATGGTCGAAATCTACTCTAGAGGTCGAGATCGAGTGAAGCTGAGAAGACAGGTCGATATCGAGCTAACATGGTTGATATCGATTGGACCATCAGAGCCAATCCAAGTCGATTTCGATTCCAGATTCCGAGTAAGCTTTCTTCCACATGAAGCAAAGGATATTCTATCAAGGTGGAAGATATTTATCTACTTTAGTAACTCCCTAATTTACCTAGGGGGAATTTTATTTCTTTTATTTCTTTTTTTTTATCAAACTTTATCTTATGAAATAGATAGATAGATTTAGATAGAGATAGGCTTGCTCCTTCCTTGGATAACAAGGAGTGGAGCCTATAAATAAAGCCCTAGGGGGCTGATTTTCATGAATTCAAGCAAAGTCGTCTTTGATCGGGCACAAGGAGAGATGAGAAAAAGAGAGGAGGAGGCGAGAGAGAAGGAGGAGGAAGGAGATGAACGGTTGTAAGTTTTAGTTTATTTTATGATTAAGTTAGTTTCTTTTATTATGTTTTGTTTCTAATTTCCATCTTCTAGGGTTGGGGTGATCCCAACATAGATATGTGTGTTTGATTTATAAATCTATGAATTTGTATGTCTTTATGATCATCTACCTATGTGCTTAATCCTTTGCGAGAGTTGAGGAAATTCTTTATTTGTGATATTGAAGCGAAAGTGATCTTATTATGAATTTGGATTAATTATGAAATTGGGATAGTAACACTTAGGATTTATGCGAGAGCCTCTATATTCCTATTTGTTAATAATGAAAGTTATTTGATATAAATCATGCATCTTTATGTGAATTATAATCTACAGATATGTTTATTGTTGTGGTGATCCCTAACCTTGGAAGTTTACTCTTTTATTATTCTAATTTTGTTATTTTAAAGTTTTTGCACAGCCACTCGACATCAAACCACCATTACCTCTCCATCCCTCGACATCGACCAAGTCTTAGTCAACATCGACAGCAACTCTCGCCACCCTTGCCCGCTATTCCCGAACCCCGAAACCAACTAAACCTAGAACTGCTGACTTCTCTCCTGATGACGAACCTGACTCCACTATCCTATAGCGGGGTCTTGACTATAAATTTATTTGGTCGAGAAACCCTCTCGTCATCATACCCATGGCTGTCATGCGTAGATCTAGTTTGCCACTTTATTTCACACTAAACATTCAATAAGCAACTAATGTCAAATATAAATATAAAAGCATAAACATTTGCAAGCAACAAGCATGTGAGTCGGTCTTAACAATAGGTAATGAAGTCAATATCAAGAGGTAGAAACATTAAGAAGAGTAAATCACACAAATAAACAAAAGGAATAATATGATTCTAATAAGGCTAAAAATCAATCTCACAAGGGTCATATTGTGTAGGATTTCAATCATGCTCCAGCTCAATCATACATGCTCAATTACATCACCAAATCATGCCTCATAAGAAAAACATTTTAAGGCGATAAGGCTAAACAATTCAAACATGCTATGGAATTTGTATGGTAATGCTAAAATATATAATAGAGGACAAACAATGCAAGATGGGTAGTTGATAATGCATAGTTTAGATAGGCATTATAGGCAGATCTTATGTGCATTAAGTATTCATATTGTGTGTTTAATAAGCTTATTCATATTCTTGATCATTTGGTATTCGAAGTTCAGAATCTACGAATTTTAGTGTTTATTTGTAGGTCTTATCATTTGGACTCGAAAGGTGGAGAAAACTTGGAGCGAATGGACAAAAGAAGAGCTAAGAAACAAGAGCGGAAATGGAGAACATGTAGAAACCCCGTCTTTGAGGTTCTGAGAAGTGGGAGTTAGCTTTTGAGGTCTTCATGAGAATTGTAGTGCTTGAAAAGAACTTTTCAACGCATATTCATATGCATCAATCATACAAAGGATAACTTCGGAAAGTGCGCTACAAGTTCAGTTTGTCGATGTT
Organism: Persicaria tinctoria; assembly: GCA_037127255.1. Lineage (NCBI taxonomy): Eukaryota > Viridiplantae > Streptophyta > Magnoliopsida > Caryophyllales > Polygonaceae > Persicaria > Persicaria tinctoria. The sequence goes on along the minus strand of JBANSL010000002.1, from coordinate 42,823,086 downwards.
GTCAAGTTGTACGGACGGCGCCCGCCGCCCTTTCCACGGTGCTCGCCGTCCTCTCAGTTCTGGATTCTCCGATACGCGGTCCGAGGTTATTTTTATGGGAACTTTTACCTATCTTTTCCTAGGGTTTTCAAGGGTCGGTTTTGAGTCTTTATAGACTATTCTTTTTATTATTCATTCATTAGACAACTATGGAGAGAAGAATGGAGGTTTTCTACTTTGGTATGATTCACTAAATCTCTTTAGTTTCGCCTACAATTCAAAGACATGGTTGGTTGACTTGTGAGACTTGAACTCTATGTTATTCCAATGATTAATTCATTACCTTTGCGCTGATTTTGTGTTATTGATTCTACTTTGATTCGCATCCTTGATAGAATTGCATCGTGATAGGGTTTCAATTGTTTCGCGAGATTAATTGTGCCTTTCATAACAACCACACGCAAGTGATTCCGCGAGGATGATCTTGATTGTGTAGGATAATGACAGTTTGGGCGACCATTTTGCCTAAAACTTTAGGAATTCGTGCTATTTGTATGTTAAATCCTGCAAGGTTAGGGTTTTGCCTATAGATGTAAGGGATTGTCATCTCTGCAAAAAGTGTCAATCCATATAAACCAAAGTCGGATTAATCTAATTAATTAGAATAACTAGAAAGAGAGCCAAGGATCAATAAACCAACCATTGTTGAGAATTTGTAGGTGAAAATACTTCATCCCTATTGTTATCGATCAATCAATCACAATTCCTGTTTTTTACTTTATTTGGTTACTTTGATCATCTCAATTACCTTTCATTTCATTACTTTGATAGCAATTTGAGTAGACAGGAAAGGTATTCTCTCTGTGGGTTCGACCCCTTACTTATCTGCTATACTAGTTTACTAGTTAGTTTGTTAGTTTAGGAATCATTATCTTTGGCGAGGTGAAACACACGTCATTTCATCCCACCAAATTTTGGTTTCGTTGCCGGGGAGAATTAATTTATTTTCTTTGTTTACTTTTATTGCTATCTATAGTGTGATTCACTTCGGTGGATCTCACTTTGGTTACTAATCAATCTTTGTTGAAGTTCTTGATAGACAGAGATGGATGAAACAAGTAATCCCCCTCTCAAGAGGACATTGAGAGAATTAAAGGAATCTGATTTGAATTCGCAAAGTCTTGTAATCAGACTTCTTGAACTCCTTGAGGGCTCCAAATTTGGATACAAATATTATTGGTCTTCAATTTTTCCAATCTTTTGTGGATTGTCTGGAGATGAACCAAATAAGCATCTGATGGAGTTTATTAGTGTCTCTGATAGAATCAGACCTCAATGATTTACTGATGATCAACTTATGTTGAGACTGTTTCCGTTCACCCTGAAAGAAACAGCAAGCGATTCGCTCCACTACTTGCCGAAAGTAAGTATCACTACATGGTTAGGCTTGAAGAATGCTTTTCTGCAAAAATACTTCCCTTCTACGCATTTGAGCAAACTGAAGAAGCAATTGCCAAGCATAGAGCAATCCCCTAAGGAGAGTCTATATGATTACATTGTGAGATTTAGGAAACTTAAGGCAAGTTGTCCTCAACATGGTATACTAGAGGAGGATTTGATTCTCTATCTTTATGAAGGGCTACTTGATCATCAGCGCACCCTCATCAACGCTGCTAGTGGAGGAGATATTCTAGACAAGACCCGTGAAGAGGTTATGCAAATCTTTGATGGGTTATCTACTGCTTCTCGGCAATATAGAAAATCTCAAGGAATCAAGGAAATTCACAGTTTGGATAACTCTGAAAGGGGCTGCAGAGAAGAAGTTATTAAGTTAACAGAGATTGTGAAGAACATGTCTACTCAGATATCTCAGTTGCAACCACCACTCTGAGACAAAAAGGATGGAATTGAAGAGGTCAACACTATAGGGAGCTCCGTCCCTGAATTACCGTAAGAGTCCTCTCAAGAAAATTCACCTAGATATGACATTATAAGAAACCTGGTGCACATGATGAAAGATCAAGGGAAGCTAATAAACCAAAATGGCTAGAGAGCTACAAGAACTCAAATTGAGAAATTAGAGGAAAGATTTGTCTGGAGGAGATTCGATGGATATAGTTCTTGGAGGTAATGATCTGAATATTTTCTATAAAAGTTTAGAAGAGAGGCCTAAGGAGATTATTGATGTGGGAAACGAAGAAAATAACGAGACGGGACCACACTGTGAAGACGGCGCCCGCCGCCCCTCACCACGGCGCCTGCCGCCCCCTCTAGTGATGGAACCGGTTTTCATCGATTTGGAATTACCGAGGAAATAATCAGAGGAGTGGTCTTCTGAGGTTTCAAGACTTGTACCACCCCTTCCTCATGCCTTGAATCTCGACCGTAAGTGGGAAAATGACAAAGACTTACTCGATACTTTCAACAAACGCCAGGTAAATATTCCTCTCCTTAATCTAGTTGAATCCGTTCCTGATTATGCCAAAAAATTTCAGGAAGTTTGCACAACCAAAAGATCACAACGGGAGAAGGGAAAAGAAGGTAAGGAATTACAAAAAAAATTATCATTGGTTTTCCAAAAGCGATTGCCTGAAAAGTCCGGAGGCCCATGTATGTTTACTCTTCCTTGTACGATTGGTGAAGTTAAATTCGAAACTGCCATGCTTGATCTTGGTGCATCTATTAATGTGATATCGTACAAGTTATATGATGAGTTGGGATTGGGGCCTCTGAATGAGACTAGGGTTGTTATACAGCTTGTTGATCGCTCTCAACTCCACCCTAGGGAGGTATTTGAAGATGTGTTGATTATGGTTGATGATCTGATTTCCCCTGCTGGTTTTTATGTGATTGATATGGGCCTTGGTATACCTGAGACACCCATCATACTAGGTAGACCCTTCTTGCGAACCGCTAAAGCAAAAATTGATTGTTTTGCTGGGTCTTTAACTGTGGAAGTTGATGGGAAAAAGGCTAAATATTTGATCACTGATGGGAAATCTGCTGCATATTCTCTTAATCTGGTTGATGTTGTTGATATTTGCACTAAAGATATCATGAGTATTGATCGTTCTGACGGGCTACCGGTTGTTTTGGAATCCTCTTTGGGGGAGTTATCTCTTGATTATTCTTTGCCTAACAACCTACATGACTTGTCTGTGGCTATGGATGCAAATTCAGGGAATTGGTCCCCTTGCTATAAAACTGAACCATTGAATCCTTCATGTGAGAAACTTCTTCTGTCTATCATTCAGGCGCCTGAAATTAAATTGAAACCCCTCCCTGATCATTTGAAGTATGCATTTTTTGGAGAGGGTAATACACTTCCTGTGATTATTTCTAACAAGCTTACTTTTTACCAGGAACAATGGTTAATGGATGTCCTTAGGTAACATTGCACTGCCTTGGGATGGACCATTCCTGATATCAAAGGAATCAGTCTGGCATTGTGTATGCATCGCATACTCATGGAGGATAGTTCGAATCCGACAAGATAACCTCAACGACGGCTGAATCCCTCGATGATGGAGGTCATCAAAAATAAAGTCTTAAAGCTCCTTTAGGCACGTATCATTTATCCTATTTCTGATAGTCAATGGGTAAGTCCGACACAAGTAGTCCCTAAGAAGGGAGGTATCACGGTTTCTAAGAACTAGGAAGGTGAGATGGTACCTATGAGGGTACAAACTGGTCGGAGAGTTTGCATTGACTATCGCAAACTCAATGCTACAACACCTAAGGACCACTTTCCCTTGCCTTTTATTGATCAAATGCTTGAACGCCTTGCTGACTAGTCCTATTATTGCTTTTTGGATGGTTATTCTGGATACTTTCAAATTCCTATTGCACCTGAGGACCAGGAGAAAACCACTTTTACATGTCCTTTTGGTACTTTTGCTTATAGTAGAATGTCTTTTGGACTATGCAATGCGCCTGGTACATTTCAAATATGCATGATGAGTATATTTTTCGAATATATTCAGCATTTTATTGAAGTGTTTATGGATGATTTTACTGTGCATGGGAATGATTTTGACTCTTTCTTACATCATTTGTCATTAGTGCTTAAGAGATGTGTTGAAACTAACTTGGTATTGAACTCTGAAAAGTGCAATTTTATGGTTGAACAAGGGATTTTTCTTGGTCACATTGTGTCCAAGAAAGGCATTGAGGTATATAAAGCTAAGATAGATTTGATTCAATCTTTACCTTATCATGCTAATGTGCGTGAGATTCGTTCTTTCTTAGGCCATACAAGATTTTATAGGAGGTTTATTAAGGATTTTTCTAAGATAACCTCCCCATTATGTTAACTCCTTAAGAAAGATGTGTCATTTGTGTTTGATGATAATTGTAAGAAAGCTTTTCATGAGTTGAGGAATCAGTTGACTTCAGCACCTATTATTCAGGCTCCTATTTGGACTTTTCCGTTTGAGTTGATGTGTGATGCTAGTAATTATGTTGTAGGGGATATTTTGGGATAAAAAGTTGATAAAGCATCTCATGTGATTTACTATGCTTCTATGATGTTGAATACGGCTCAACGGAATTACACTACTACTGAGAAACAGTTGCTAGCTGTGGTTTTTGCTTTGGAGAAGTTTCGGCCTTACTTATTGGGTGCCAAGGTAGTGGTTTATAGTGATTGATAGAGCATATTTAGTGTTGCATAATAGATTGCATTGAGCATAGTTTAGTTGTGAATATTGCATATATTTAGTTGAATTTACATAATCATTTGTTGAGTTAGAAGAGGTGGAATCTACATGATTTTATGGTTTATTTCAGGTATAGTAGATTAAAGGTGAAATGAATTGGAAAAGAGCTAAAACAAGCTAAGTGCATAGGAGCTGCGAAGACAAGAAAGAAGAAGTTCGGAATAATCGTTGGCCGCCCCGCAGCTGGCCTGGCCGCCCCGCGGTTCGAAGGCAGAAACGGAGGACTTCGCTGATCGCCGGCCGCCCCGCGGCCCGTGCAGAAACACAATATTCCATGTGGGTTTTAAATTAGGGTTTTGGTTTAGTTGTTTGGCCGACTTTCTAAATACTATATAAGACTTTTCTAGTTTATTATTTCATTCATCTTATGCACTTTATTCCATTGTTGAGAGCACCGTTGAGCATGAGCAACTAAACTCTCAAGGTTTCTCCTACAGTTTGGATCTTTGATTGTTGAAATGTGAGTTTCTTAATCTAGTTCTTATTCCTATTCCAATGTTTTGACTTCTTTGTGCTCAATTGCTTGAATGTATTTTATTCTCTATGGCCTAATCAACTAGTTAGAGTATATTCATTCAATTGCTAGGGTTTTGCAGATTCCTCGTAGCGAACCTTAACCCAAGTGGCAATCATATCCCTTTAGGACTCGTAGGACTAATTGGATGTGTAGGAAGTTGAATACATGTTGAATATTGACTCGTAGCTTGATATTATGTGTACCTTGGTTAATTCATAATCTTAATGTTATCTCTAGGTTGAATCTTAACCGTGTTAGGGTTATTTAGAGATAAGGGTTGCTAGGACTCGTAGGACTAGTAATCTACCTAAGATCAGGACAAGGACATTGATAGGAAAAGACAAGAACTAGAGGCTGAAACAAGGATCGAATTCATCAATCGAAGTGATAAATTGTAGTGAAACTATTTCTCCCCATTGCATTCTACAAATCAATTTACTTTGTTTGCTTACTTCCGCTTTGATAAAAGGCGGATTTTTACACACCCAAAACCCCCCACATTCTCTATTAGCGATTAGAATTGACACTCGAATTGAATAGATTTCCATGTGGATCGATCTCTTGCTTACACACTATACTAGTTGTGAGTTTGAGTATTCTTTGGCAAGAACAACGACAGGTTTTCCTCTTGTCAAATTTGGCGCCGTTGCCGGGGAATTCTTTTCAATTTCTTGTGTTTTTTTATCGCTAAATTTTGTATATAATTACATCTAACCTCGTCGTGGACCTATCTTACGGTTCACGACACTTTATTTCTAATATTTCTAGATGTTGAAGTTATGGCAGTTTCAGGGAGAGTATTTTCACAATTACCTCACAAGAGTGCAAAATTTATTTTGCATCCGTTATTCACGGGGTTTTCGAGATAGTTTGCGAGATGTGGTGCTTTGTCTTTTTGAGGGCATGACTCCTGAGACCCGAGAACTTGCCAGGTCCATGAACAATGGAAGCTTTGCTGCTTTAGGTGTGTCGGGATTATGGGATCTTCTCTGCTACATGGGTGACCAATCGGCGGAGGAAGAATCCTACACTTCGACGTTTCAACCAATGGAGTACTCCGACCCGTCCATGGAGGATTCAACCATTGTCTTGATGGAGCAAATAGAGCAATTACGCGAGATAGTGAATCAAAATGGGGAAGCAATTATCCGACTCTCTCAAACATTGAAGGAGTTGGTAGCTCGGCAATGTTCTATTCCTCAAATTTATGAAAGCCAAGATGCAAGCAATGATGAATTCTCCGATAATGAAGAACAGCATCTAGTGGTTAGCGACACGAAATCTCAGGAGATGTCCTTAGAGATTGAGTATGTTCCGATGCTCCCACCATTCGTAGAGATCATCCCCAGCTCACCTATCAAGGAGCCAAGTCTGGAACTAATTTTTGTGGTTCCCGAATAAGAAACTGGTACTTTTTGCAAATTGGGAGATTTTGGTGAATATGTGGATCCATGGAGCCACTACTTCAACAAACCACTAGCAGAACTGTGTTGGTGGTCCTACATACCCTCGAGGGAGAATCAAGCTCGAATGAAGGGTAAGTTGGTAATAGTTCTCATTGCTAAATTTTTAATTACCAATTGTTTCATTTTCAGTGTGCATTCGAATATCGGTTGGGCACGAGAGATTGATTTGCTTTTGAGGGCGCTGTCGATGTCCGCTTGAGTCTTGAATGAGTGGCTGAATATAACGTCGAGCCAACGACGTTAACTAAAGGCGCTGATTGGGAGGCAACCCAAGGTAAGTACTTTAGATTCTACTTTATTTGTGCATTTTACTACTTTCTAGTTCAGTTTTGGTTTTGTTCGAGGAGCTAACGTTGCAAGGAGTAAAAGAGAAAAGGATAGGGAATCAATTCCAAGGGAAAAAGACGGAAGAAAAATCGGCCGCCCCGTCGCCAGCCAGGCCGGCCCGCGGCTAGGTCACAGTGAAATCTCTTCGTGAGAATCGCCGGCCGCCCCGTCGCCCGCCCTGGCCGCCCCGCGGCCCCTTTTGGATAGAAAATTTTAAAGGGGCCCGTGTGGGCCCCCACTTGCTACACTAAATTAACCCTATCCACCCCTTTCTTTTTTTTTCCTATGTCTATCAGCCGCTACACCAAAGACCATCTTCTCCTCTATCTTCTTCCACCTCCCAAAACCTCCATTGAAGCCCACGTTCCAAGCTTTTAACCCCCAAAAAATCACCCTCTTTCCCATTATTCCCATCTTCCCTCTACACAAAATCCCTCAAACCACCTCTATCTCCTAGATCTACACGCAAATCGGCCATCCCAAGGATTTTCAAGGGGATTTCTTTTGGATCCACAACGGAGTAAGAGAGTTTAGGACGTCGGAGAGCAGATCCGACGTCGGAGTACGCAGATCCGGTAAATCTCCGGCCGCCCCGTCGCCAGTCGAGCCGCCTCGCGGCCAATCCTGTCGCCAGCCGCCACGTCGCCACCCTCGGCTGCCCCGCGGCCTCTGCAGTGACTCGCCATTTGTGAGTTTTCTTCACTTTCATTCTTGTTGGGTGATTTCCTTAGCTCGAATTAGCAATGTCTAGACCACATGGAATGAATAGAAATCAGAAGGAGAAGTGGAATGGTTTAAACACTCGAAATTTCTTTGTTACAAAAATTTTCATGAGCCTACACTTCGATTGTTAGAGATGGATGTATGCACTAGGCAATTGTTAGAGCATGGGGGCTTAGGACAGTTTTTAGGGAAGAATGCCCCTACATATTCAAGCTTATGTAAAGAATTTTTAGCAACTTTGAGTGTGGGGTGTACATCTATTGATTTTCGATTGCTTTGGAGAGATTTTACGCTATCGAAAGAGAGATTGGGGCAGATTTTTGGTGTTACTGCTGCACCTACTGCTGGTTGGCTTGATATGTGTAAGGGAGATGGCCCTTTGGCTTTTTGGATGGCGTCTACTAGGGTGCCTTTTGAGGCCAAGAAGGGCCAGTACAATTCGAGCATTCACCATCCTGCATTACGGCTGATTCATAAGGTTCTGGTGAACACATTCTTTGCACAAGCTGAGGTCAACAAGATCTCGCTTAAGGATATGTCATTTTTGTGGTGTCTGATGCTAGAGAGCCCAGTGATTCTAGGTTGGGTGGATATGTTTCTGATTAACTGCAAGGACATCCTAAACAAGCGCAACAAGGCGACAATTAGCTTTGGGGGTCTTATCACCCTCATAGCTCGAGCGTGCATCGATGTGAGCGTTGTCCCTGATGTTATGCATGGCTCATTTCTATATGATGAAGCCCAGCTGAGGAAAACTGGCCACTTGGAGGGAAAATCGCCGATGTGGGTCGGGAGGACAGGCCATTTGGGGAAGATTCAGTTGAGATTGCCCCGACATCTCCCTTTTGGCCCTACATCAGCTGATTTTTACATGGGCGATGAGATGGATGAGGATTCTGAGGATGATGATGGAGGTGCTCCTGATGCTGAGCAAAAGGATGATGATGATACTTATGGAGTTCAGACGGATATCGGATGTAGTGGTGATGGACCTTCTGGCATAGCTGGTGCTGGTCCGAACTACTACGTGCTGGAGCAGAGGATGGCCGATACGTGTCTCCATCAGGAAACCATATGGGAGCATCAACAGATGATGTCGCGTCATCAGGACGCCATGTGGGAGCACCAGCAGTAGATGTCCCAGCGCCAGGACGTGATGTTGGACCAGCAGCAGCAGCTATATATGGATATTGGCGACATTCGTCGGGATGTACGTGGCTTGACTTCCCACCTGGATGATGTCTCTGATAGCCAGGCAGCGATCAAACGGATGCAAGAGCAGATGTGGAAGAGGCAGGAGGACTTCTATCGATTCGCCTATCCACAGTTTCCACCTTACCCGCCGCCGCCACCACCTCATCAGTGAGCATGTCAGTTTTTTTTTCTTTTCCCTTTTCTTTTTATTTTGATGTTTTTGTTTTCTTTTCTTCGTTGAGGACAATGTCAGAACTATGTGGGGGGGGGGGGGGGGAGAAGACTTGCATGTCACGTTTGTATTTTGGTTTGCACTACATTTTGACTTTTAAGTTTGCATGTTTATTTCTATTGGTTGTATGCATGTTTAATTTTCTACCATTGTTACTCCTATTCTAAAAAGTAAAAAAATTGAAAAATGAAAAAAAAAAGTTTTAGTTCTTACATTATTAGGAATAGGTCTTATTTCCCCATATGGATACCGTTTGTCCTCCATTTTATCTATTGAGAGTTATGCCCCATGATGTACTTGGATTGTTGAAGCATTCGATATATGTTTTCTATACTATTTGGTGAGCATGATTGATTAATGATTGAGCATATAAAATCTTGGAATTTTGGGTGATTTTGAAGTTCTAGACATGACCTGGTGAGCTTATTTTGGCCTATTCAGGACTACACTTTATTGAGTCCTCTTGCTTGTTGTGTGTACTCTCTTCAGTTGCTTCCTCTTTGACTTGCATTTAGATATCTTTTTCAAGGCTGCATATTATGATTTTTGCGCATGACTTAAACATGATTGAGGCATCTTTATTAGCCCTGTTTGACTCTATTCCCACCTTACATATTATCCTCTGCTTGAAGCCAGTTTGAGCCTAATTGCCTATTCTTTTGTAGCTCCACAAGTTTTTTCCATAGCCACTGATAGCCTGACCCCATCCGGGAATTTAGGAATAGTTGGTGAATATCTATATTGTGGATGATGGTTTGTAGTGGTGGATTGTATGATTGAGGTGTATGTATGAGATGTTTGATTCTTGCTAGCATATTCATTACTTGGGACCTAGGGAGGATAAAATTCACTTAGGGGCAAAAGTCAAGGAAATTCATTTGATATAGCATGAATGAAAAAGAAAAAAAAAAGAAAAAAAAAAGAATAAAAAAAGAATAAAGGAAGGGGTTGAGTATGGTTTGTAAAGTTTTATGCTTGAGATTGGTGTTGTTTGGCATTATAGAGATATGGTATGAGGAGTTTATGAGTGGCTTTATGATTTGGTAGTTTCCTTAGTTCCCGGATTATGAGCACCACATGACCAAAATTGTTCCGTACCTTATATGTTCTACCTTGGCCTATTACAACCAAATTAAAAGACCTCATGATTTTTGTTGTGTGTAGAGTCGCTAGCGGTGGAGAATGAGAAATGCAAGACACTTGTAGCTAAGTTTTTGAAGATTGAGTTTTGAGTGTGAACATTTAAACCTAAACACTTGAGCGAGAGTGAAACACCCATCCTTTGTGAGGTCTAGAATGGATATGGTTGCTTGATTTCAGTGATTACTCCAATTATGTGCTATGATGTTGTTAATCTATTGTGTTTGCTAGTTTTTCATACACTTAAAGAATATTGAGGTGTGGATACATGAATTGCTTTTCTGTGGGGCTGCAGAGTTGAGTTTTGTATTGCTTGTGGACAAGCAAAGGTTCAAGTGTGGGGGAATTGGATAGAGCATATTTAGTGTTGCATAATAGATTTCATTTAGCATAATTTAGTTGTGAATATTGCATATATTTAGTTGAATTTACATACTCATTTGTTGAGTTAGAAGAGGTGGAATCTACATGATTTTATGGTTTATTTCAGGTATAGTAGGTTGAAGGTGAAATGAATTGGAAAAGAGCGAAAACAAGCTAAGTGCATAGGACCTGCTAAGACAAGGAAGAAGAAGTTCGGAATAATCGCTGGCCGCCCCGCTGTTCGAAGGCAGAAACGGAGGACTTCGCTGATCGTCGGCCGCCTCGCTGCCCGTGCAGAAACACAATATTCCATGCGGGTTTTTAATTAGGGTTTTGGTTTAGTTGTTTGGCCGACTTTCTAAATACTATATAAGACTTTTCTAGTTTGTTATTTCATTCATCTTATGCACTTTATTCCATTGTTGAGAGCACCGTTGAGCATGAGCAACTAAACTCTCAAGGTTTCGCCTACAGTTTGGATCTTTGATTGTTGAAGTTTGAGTTTCTTAATCTAGTTCTTATTCCTATTCCAATGCTTTGACTTCTTTGTGCTTACTTGCTTGAATGTGTTTTATTCTCTCTGGCCTGATCAACTAGTTAGAGTATATTCATTCAATTGCTAGGGTTTTGCAGATTCCTCGTAGCGAACCTTAACCCAAGTGGCAATCATATCCCTTTAGGACTCGTAGGACTAATTGGATGTGTAGGAAGTTGAATACATGTTGAATATCGACTCGTAGCTTGATATTATGTGTACCTTGGTTAATTCATAATCTTAATGCTATCTCTAGGTTGAATCTTAACCGTGTTAGGGTTATTTAGAGATAAGGGTTGCTAGGACTCGTAGGACTAGTAATCTACCTAAGATCAGGACAAGGACATTGATAGGAAAAGACAAGAACTAGAGGCTGAAACAAGGATCGAATTCATCAATCGAAGTGATAAATTGTAGTGAACCTATTTCTCCCCATTGCATTCTACAAATCAATTTACTTTGTTTGCTTACTTCCGCTTTAATAAAAGGCGGATTTTTTACACACCAAAAACCCCCATATTCTCTATTAGCGATTAGAATTGACACTCGAATTGAATAGATTTCCCTGTGAATCGATCTCTTGCTTACACATTATACTAGTTGTGAGTTTGAGTATTCTTTGGCAAGAACAACGACAGGTTTTCCTCTTGTCAGTGATCATGCGGCACTCCGCTATTTGATGACAAAGAAGAACGCAAAGCCTCGATTGATTCGATTGATTCTACTTCTGACGGGATTCAATTTGGAAACCACAGATGAAAAGGAAGCAAATAATTTGGTAGCTGACCATCTGAGCAGAATTTATAGAACTGATGGTGAGGGAGAGCAACCAGAGAGTCTAGAAGAGTTCCCTGATGAAGGATTGATGCGAATTTTGACCTGTCACCATTGCATATACGGCTCCCTCCGCCTTTGCCATGGCGCCCGCCACCCTAGCGGTGTTTTGAGGTCCGATTTCTTTGATGACGATGATGAGGAGCCGCCTGCTTCACTTATTGGTATTCAAACTAAGCAGCCTTGGTTTGCTAATATTGTTAATTACTTGGTGCCTGGAATGTTTCCCTCCAATTGTCCAAAAGCTAAGAAGGACAAAATTCGGCACGATGATCGCTACTATGTTTGGGATGATCCTTTCTTGTTGAAGCACTGCGTTGATAGAATTGTTCGCCGATGTCTTCCGAATAACAAGGTAACTTTTGTTTTGAGATTCTGTCATTCACATCCAAGCGGTGGACATTTTGAACCACATGGGACGGCTAGGAAAGTCCTAGAATCGGGATTCTAGTGGCCGCATATCTTTCGCGATGCTCATGCTTTCTGCAAAACTTGTGATAGATGTCAACGGGAATGTCAGGAAACGTCTTAGGCGGAAATGAGATGTCATTATCTTCGATCATGGTATGTGAGATCTTTAATGTCTGGGGTATCGATTTAATGGGACCCTTTCCTAGTTCATTTGGGAATGTCTAAATCTTACTTGCGGTTGATTAGGTGTCTAACTGGGTTGAGGGGAAGGCGACAAAGATTGATGATGCTCGCACAGTTGCTAGTTTCTTGAAGAGTTTGTTTGCTAGATTTGGGATGCCTAGAGCTGTTATCAGTGACCGGGGAACTCATTTCTGGAACAGGATTGTCAGCGCTCTTTTAAGGAAGTACAACGTGAATCAAAAGGTATCCACCGCCTATCATCCTCAAACCAATGGACATGCAAAATTGTCTAACAGGGAGGTGAAGAGGATTCGGGAGAAGACTGTTGCACCGAATAGGAAAGGCTGGAGTCTTAGATTGGAAGATGCATCGTGGGCTTACCTTACTACTTATAAGATGCCTATTGGCATGTCTCTGTTTCGCTTGGTTTATGGAAAGCATTGTCATTTACCAGTTGAGCTCGAGCACAAAGCATTTTGGGCAGTCAAACAGGCAAACATGGATGCATTTGAAGCAGAAGAATTGAGGAAGCTTCAACTTCAGGAGTTGGAAGAGATCCGTTGGGACGGTTATGAGAATGTCATAATCTACAAGGACAAAACTAACGCTTGCATGATAAGCACGTCATGCTAAAAGAGTTTCGTCCAAGGGATAAGGTCTTATTGTATACATCACGCCTTGCACTATTTCCAGGAAAGCTAGGCTCACGCTAGACAGGACCATACACGGTGGTCCATGTCTATCCTCATGGAGCAGTGGATGTTCGCAATGACAAGGAGGATAGAGTATTCACGGTAAATGGTCATCCTCTCAAGAAGTACCACGAGAGTGTTTCTAGGCAAGTCTTGGAAGAAATGTGCCTAAAGGACCTGACTTAGGAGGCCTAGAAGCTTATTGTGTCGAGCCTAAGACATAAACCAGGCAACCCAAGGTAAGTTCTTTAGTTTTCATGTTTTTCAAATTCTAGTTTGGTCTTTAGTCTTTCAAATTAAATAAAAAGATAGAGTCCCGTATCAATAAGTGTTCTTGGAGGAGTCGTGAACTAACCAATGCATGAAATTATCTCGAATTCACGGTTCTGCACAAGCGGCGCCCGCCGCCTAACCCATGGCGCCTGCCGCTAGCCTTAGTGCTCCGAAGTTTGTTTTGTCTGACGATTATCGCCACCACCGCCACGATCAAGTAAGTTTCCTTTTCCCTCAGTTGATTTTATCTTAAATTTTGTTGTCTTTATTTGATTTTCATTGAGGACAATGAAAGATTTAAGTGTGGGGGAGGGGATAGTGCGTTAGGTCATGTTTAAATTCAGTTTCATGTTTATTTTTCCGCTATTTTATTGCATTAGAAAAGGAAAAAATTGATGAAAAATGTCAAAAATCCAAAAATATCATACATTGTATATATGTTGTTATCTAAATACCCACCTTAGTTTACCTCAAAAAAAAAAAATACCCACCTTAGTTAGCGAAACTCTGCAATTTCTTATGGCATGAACTTGTAAATCCTACGATAAGCTTGAAGTGCTTAGCCTTATCGCCTTAAAATGTTTTTCTTATGAAGCATGATTGATGATGTGATTGAGCATGTATGATTAAGCTTGAGTATGATTGAAATCCTACAAAACATGACCCTTGTCGGTTTGTTTTTAGCCTTGTTGGAATCATTTATAATTCCTTTTGCTTTGATGTGTGATTTACTCTCCATATGTTTCTACCTCTTGATATTGACTTCATTAGCTATTGTCAAAGCCGACTCACATGTTTGTTGCTTGCGGAATTTTATGCTTTTATATTATACATTTGGCTTTAATTGCTTGTGAGTTTTGAGTGAAATAAGGTGGCAATGGTAGAGACACTTAGTAACCAGATCTACGCATGACACCCGTGGGTATGATTGGCGTAAAACGTTGTTGAAAGCTATCCACTGAGGAGAGAAGCTTGATCATTGAGTAACCAGGTTCATTCATGACACCCATGTTTGCAACTCGCATCAAAAGATGTTCAAGTGGACGTTATTCAAGTAAGTTGAGGTGTTGATAGACCGGGGCCGTTTATAACACCCATGTTTGCAAATCGCATAAGGAATACACCAAAGCCAAAAGAAAGCAAAGCAAGAAAAAAGAAAAGAAAAAAAAATGAAAAAAAATGAAAAAAGAGTGGAATTCTAGAGCCAAATTGTCTATTTTTATTGTTCTTCGCAAGTAATGGCATTTCGGTGGAGATTTGATTATATTGTTGTCATTGTCTGTGAGCTTAATGCATTTTGGATTGAGTTGAGAGTTGAACTTAATTGCCTTAACGCATGAGAGCATGAGTGAAACACATATTCCTTGTGAGGTTGGATGATTTCTACTTCTATGCTTTGATCGCTAAATACATGTTATGATGTTTATTCGCTTGATCATGTGTTCATTTCAATTGATGTTGCTTTTGATTAAGGCTATTGCATGAATGATAATTTCATACGTATAGGTTGCTTTCTATTATTTTGCTTGAGGCCAAGCAAGAGCTCAGGTGTGGGGGAGTTTGATAATGCATAGTTTAGATAGGCATTATAGGTAGGTCTTAGATGCATTAAGTATTCATATTGCATGTTTAATAAGCTTATTCATATTCTTGATTATTTGGTATTCGAAGTTCAAAATCTATGGTTTTTAGTGTTTATTTGTAGGTCTTATGATTCGGACTCGAAAGGTGGAGAAAACTTGGAGCGAATGGACAAAAGAAGAGCTAAGAATTAAAACAAGAGCGGAAATGGAAAACATGGAGAAACCCCATCTTTGAGGTTCTGAGAAGTTCAAATTAGCTTTTGAGGTCTTCATGAGAATTGTAGTGCTTGAAAAGATATTTCCAACGCATATTCATATGCATCAATCGGACGAAGAATGACTCCGGAAAGTGTGTTCCAAGTGCAGTCTGTCGATGATGTCAAGTTGTACGGACGGCGCCCGCCGCCCTTTCCACGGTGCTCGCCGTCCTCTCAGATCTGGATTCTCCGATACGCGGTCCGAGGTTATTTTTATGGGAACTTTTACCTATCTTTTCCTAGGGTTTTCAAGGGTCGGTTTTGAGCCATTATAGACTATTCTTTTCATTATTCATTCATTAGACAACTATGGAGAGAAGAATGGAGGTTTTCTACTTTGGTATGATTCACTAAATCTCTTTAGTTTCGCCTACAATTCAAAGACATGGTTGGTTGACTTGTGAGACTTGAACTCTATGTTATTCCAATGATTAATTCATTACCTTTGCGCTGATTTTGTGTTGTTGATTCTACTTTGATTCGCATCCTTGATAGAATTGCATCGTGCTAGGGTTTCAATTGTTTCGCGAGATTAATTGTGCCTTTTGTAGCAACCACAAGCAAGTGATTCCGCGATGATAATCTTGATTGTGTAGGGTAATGATAGTTTGGGCGACCATTCTGCCTAGAACTTTGGAAATTTGTGCTATTTGTATGTTAAATCCTACAAGGTTAGGGGTTTGCCTATAGATCTAAGGGATTGTCATCTCTGCGAAGAGTGTCAATTCATATAAACCAAAGTCGGATTAATCCAATTAATTAGAATAACTAGAAAGAGAGCCAATGATCAATAAACCAGCCATTGTTGAGAATTTGTATGTGAAACTACTTCATCCCTATTGTTATCAATCAATCACCATTCCTGTTTTTACTTTATTTGGTTACTTTGATCATCTCAATTACCTTCCATTTCATTACTTTGATAGCAATTTGAGTAGACCGGAAAGGTATTCTCTATGTGGGTTCGACCCCTTACTTATCCGCTATACTAGTTTACTAGTTACTTTGTAATTAGTTTGGGAATCATTATCTTTGGCGAGGTGAAACACACGACATTTCATCCCACCAGTAGTTAAATAACACATATTTATACAATGCATGATATTTTTTGGTTTTTCAACATTTTTCAATTTTTTTTCTTTTTCTAATGTAATAAGATATTGGAAAAGTAAACATGAATATATGAATATATGACAATGCAATAACAAAACATAAACATGAATGCAAACAATAGAACATAAACATGAATGCATTAATCTATGAATGCAACTTTCCCCGATACTTAAACTTTTCATCATCCATAAATGAAAATCAAATAAAGACAATAAAATTTAAAATAAAATCACAAGTGAGGGAAAAGGGAACTTGATCATGGTAGTGGTGGTTATCATCGCCGGACAACAAGCATTGGAACACTAAGGGAGGTAGCGGGCACCGGTTATCAAGCGGCGGGCGCCGTGTGTTGCAGAACAGTGAATCCGAGTTTAAACGTCAATGTTTCGACGTCCAAACTCCTTCCAAATTGCTCTTTGAAGTGGGAGGTTACGTAAGTAGTAGGAGGTTATTAGGAATTTACGTAAGTAGTAGAAGGTTATTAGGAAGTTACGTAAGTAGTAGGAGGTTATTAGGAAGTTACTTAATATGAGAGGTTATGTACGTAGCGGGAAGTTATGTAAGTAATGAGAAGTTATCGAAAGTTACTTAAGTGGGAGGTTACATAACTAGTGGGAAATTATGAGTGTTGAAAATATTGAGAACTTATATTAAGTAGTGGGAGGTTATGTAAGGAGTGGAAGGTTATTAGGAAGTTGCTTAATGGTTAGAGCTTACGTAATTAGTGGGAAGTTACATTAAGTAACATCTTCAAAATATAAAGAAGGATGACTAGCTTATATATATGTGTCTTGTCATCTTTTGTGTTAAGTGAAAACATGACTTCTATCAAATATGTGTTCATATAAATACAAAGTCTTTTTCATTGCAAAGACCACCATTTTTGAAAGACAATATATAGTTGAGTTTTCCTATCAACGGCTTTAAATACGTCAACTTTGATGATATCAAGCAATATTATAGACCTTGAATGTGTTATTGGTATATATGTATCTTTGTTCCGGATCGTATAATTTTTTTCTCTTTCTATGGGGGAGTCTATTATCTTTGTTTCAGTTTATATGTGAAATAGTTTGTTCCGATTCATTTTGTATGACATGTTATTTATGTATCATTTTGTATGACATGCTAGAGACAAGTCATTTGAGATTCTGTTTAAGGCTCTCGACGAGAAGGGAGGGGAACAGGTTCTTTACCGCTTAGCTCGGCATAGAGACAGGATGAGAAGAGACATCGACAACGTCAAATGTGTCAAAGATGAGAGCGGTCAATTGTTGGTTGAGGATCAGCAGATCAGGGGAAGATGGCAGAGGTTCTTCTCGGAAATACTCAATGAGGACAATGACTCCTTGAATTGGAGTGCCAATCTTGCAGATCGTATCGACTATGGATTCCACCGACGCATCTCTATACAGGAGGTTGAGGAAGCTGTCTGTAGGATGAAGAACAACAAAGCATCGGGTCCAGACGATATTCCGGGAGATGTTTGGAAATGGCTTGGAGCCAAAGGCTTAGTTTGGCTAACATCACTTTTTAATACAATCCTTACGTCAGCTAAGATGCCGTCAGAATGAAGACTTAGTAAATTGGTCCCTGTCTACAAGAATAAGGGGGATGTACAGTGTTGCAGTAACTACAGGGGAATCAAGCTGCTGAGTCACACGATGAAGTTATGGGAGAGAGTTATAGGGAGGAGACTTCAAAAACTAGTTAACATTTCAGAGAATCGATTTGGCTTCATTCCTGGCAGATCAGCAGTGGAAGCTATCCACTTGATTAGGCGACTGATCGAGATGTACAGAGACAGGAAGAAGAATCTACATACGACCTTTATTGATATAGAAAAGGCCTACGACAGGGTGTCGAGAGAGCTTCTTTGGAGATGCTTGGTACATAAGGGAGTGCCGGGGTCGTACATCAGAGTTATCAGGGATATGTACGAGGGTTCGCTGACAAGTGTTAGAACGCCGAGTGGTGATTCAGAGTATTTTGATGTCCGAGTGGGACTTCACCAGGGTTCATCGCTCAGTCCACTTCTATTCACTCTGGTTTTGGACACACTTTCTGCACCGCTCCAAGAAGAGGTCCCATCGTGCATGCTCTTTGCTGACGATATTGTTCTTGTGGATAACTCAAGATCGGGTTTGGCTCGAAGGCTTGAAATCTGGAGAGAGGTGTTGGAGTCTAAGGGTTTAAGAATGAGTAGGACGAAGACCGAGTATGTTCAGTTTCGTTTTGGAGAGGGCGGGGATCCTGAGGCATCATTTGTGTTGGGGGATGATCCTGTCCCAAGGAAAGAGTATTTCAAGTATCTTGGCTCTTTCGTTCAGAGCGATAGAGGTGTCGAAAAGGATATCGAGCATCGAATCTAGGCGGCGTAGTTAAGATGGAGAAGGGCATCAGGGGTGTTATGCGACAAGAAAGTGCCGGCGAAATTGAAAGGGAAATTCTACAAGGTGGTGGTTAGGCCGGCCCTATTGTATGGCTCCGAGTTCTGGCCTATTACGAAAGCTCAATTACAAAAGTTGTCAGTGGTTGAGATGAGAATGTTGCGATAGATGAGTGGGCATACTAGATTGGACAAAATCAGAAATGAAGACATTAGGATCAAAGTTGGAGTTGCGAGTATTGTTGACAAGCTGCGGGAGTCCAGATTACGGTGGTTCGGGCATGTGCGTAGGAGACCTATTTCAGCCCATGTGCATAGGTGCGAGAGCTTGGTGCTTTTTGTAGAGGGAGATGTAGACCGAAGAAGAGCTGGGTGGAGGTTATCCGTCAAGACCTCAATTTGCTAAACCTTTCAAAAGATATGGCTTTAGACAAAGACTACTGGAAGAGGCGCATTCGGGTTCCTGATGTTTAGTAGTTAGAGTCTGGGTGTCGGGTCTTGTTGTTTCCGCTTCTGTTCTTCCTTTCTTCCTTCCTCTTAGTGCCTTCTTATTGTTTCTGTCTCCATTTGTCTTATTTTCTTTTGTTTGCCTTGTTTATGTTGTTGCAGGAGTATGTCGAGTATTGAAATAAATATAGAATAAAGTTTAGACTGACTTCCCTGTCTCAGCAAATAAATACAAGACTTCCTCCCGTTGTAGTAAGAGAATAGTCAGGATCGAATCCACGAGGAAGCACGTCAGCAGTTCTTAGGTAGCTACAGATTCTCACAGAAGCAGCAGAAAGACAGAAACACAGCAAGAAAAGAAACAAATAAACCCGGCAAGGGCAACTAAAACAAAAGCAAAGAACAAAGCAAGAAATAAAGCAAAGGAAGTAAAGAACAAAGCAAAACAGAAGCAAATCAACTCGACCTAGACGAAGCCCTCCTCGAGATCGACCAGATCTCCTCTATGTCGAGTAAAAACAGTAAAAGACAGAAACTTTAAAATTGCAGAATTCAAACCGAAACTCAGATTTTCGACTGAAATAAACTTCAATATATTAAAAGACTTCCAAGGCCAGGGTTTCAACACCACAACGATAACCATGCAAAGTAACACATAAAGGCATAAAAGATCATGCTTTCCATCAAATAACTTTCGTCATTAACAAATAGGCATATAGAGGCTCTCGCATAAACCCTAATTGTTACTAACCCTTTTTCACATAATTAATCCAAGTTGCATTAAGATCACTTTCGCTTCAATAACACAAACAAGGATCACCTTCAACTCTCGCAAAAGAATCATGCTCATAGGGATAGAAGATGAATTGCACAAAAAGATCTGACCTTTATCGCATCGCCTCACGTGGACTACTCACGCCTCATTGCAATCGCAGACATTGATTGATGAAAAGAAACTTGCATAAAATAAACTCCAACTTACAACCTCTCTTTATGTAACTAACTAATTGTCTCTGAAATTGAATTGAATAAAACTGAGCCCCATGGGCTTTATTTATAGCCTTCATTCCCTAGCTATTTTAGGAAAGAAGATATATATCTTTATCTAAAATTATATCTAAAAGCATAAAAGATAAATAAATGTTTTAAGGAAATAAATCCATAAGGAAAAGATAAAACTAATTAAGGTAAGTCTTCATGTCTTGATAGATCTTCCTTCCATGGATAGAACTTGATAGATCTGGATAGAATTGGCAATCTTCAAGCCCAAGCAATCCCAAGTCGAGTAGAATTGGTCAAACCGAGTAACGCGGCTTCGGACTTTGCTCGTCGATCTCGACCAGCCATTGTCTGTCTCGAGTAGCCCTCGTCTGTCTCTAGTAGCCGGTGCTCGACAAGGCTCGGACATGGCTCGGAGGTCTAGTCGATCTCGAGTAGCCCTACTCTGTCTCGAGTAGAGGTGGTCTGCGTCTTCGTCTTCGGCTTCTCGGCTCGGCACAGCTCGTCGACTCCGGACATGGCTCGTCGATCTCGACCAAGTCTACTCGAGATCGAGTAGGGTTCCGGGAGTCGGGTTGTCTCTGACTCAGTGTCCTCGACCAGCCCTACTCGACCAGGTGTGGTCGAACAGCCCTTGTCTAGATCGAGTAGAGGCTTGTCGATCTCGAGTAGAGTTTCTCTCAGCTTTCTGCTCTGTTCTTAAAACGCACTTTCCCGAGTCCTCGTTTGTCGGATTGACGCATATGACCATGCGTTGGAAAGCTCTTTCCGAGGGCTATAACTCTCATGAAGACATCAAAGCTTGACTCAGAACGAAGAATGGTGAAAAATGGCCTTTTCTTCAGCTGCACCATTCTTAGCTTCTCCATGAGTTTCCTTTAAGCTCCAAAGTGCGTCCGATTTCTGCGAAATATAACCAAAACTTGTGTAGACCTCCATATATTGCAAATAAGTGTAAACTACACATATTCTGTATTATTCTAACCCAAATGTATGAAATGCGTGCAGAAATCGATATAAAAGTAAGTGTAAAACATGGCAAATTAGGCTCACAACAGTTTACATGTGCTTTAATTAAGTAGCTTATTGTCGTGGGTCTTCCGGAAACACTGTCTCCATTTGTCTTATAATACAAAAATATAAATTTATATATAATGGTAAATATCGTTATAAAAATAATTTACTAATATAGTACGTTACGTACGAATACTTTACTAGTTTAAATTTAAAGGTAAATCTTCCCTTATTTTCATATTTTTGCACAAATAAAATGACTCACCTATCATATTTTTGCTATTCTTACAAAACGGGAGTATCGATGTGGTGTATTTTCATAAATCGTTTAGGCAAAGGTAATTAAGCCCAAAAAAATATAAAAATGAATTCAATAAAAAGCTGGCAATTCAAACATAAATTGGAAATGTCAGAAAAATATAATCAAATGTTTCACCAACTTACAACTCACAACACCACTGAGGAATGAGCAAGTGTGCAGTTGGCTTTATTAACACATACTCAGTATATTGAATAAGACCCTCTCTCTCCTCTCCTCTACTCTTCTCTCTATATAACACCTGCCTTACTGACTAGTGATTACTCACCCATCTCCTAAACCTCCACCTGCACCCCCATCCAGATTCAACCACCATCTCAAATCTAACATCATCTCTTGCAGCTTCTCAAGCTAAGCATATAGCTTGGATCCAACATTATACCACACCGCTAATGGCTTCTTCGGTCCATTTCCTGCTGATTCCCTTTCTCTCCCTAACTGTCCTCCTCACTACCACTACTGTACAGTCCGAGCAGGTCTCATCTCAGAACCAACACCCTCAACTATTGCAGGTAGTGTTTCATTTTCCTCACTCTCAGTCTCACTACTCAGCTCCTGTTTTCATGTTTTTCATTTATTTATCTATGTTTTGTTTTTATTTTATTTCACTGCAACTTCTTGGATAGATTTTGTGTGCGCTGGTAGATGTTTGTTTTTTATTTATCTATTGTTCTGATTATATATATATATATATATACAAAATTAATTTATAATAATGATATGGTTTTTTTTAACGTTTCTTAGCATGTGCATTTATATCTACAAAGATTTCTTGAATTTTTTGTTTCAGTTTAGAGTTTATTTTCTATAATCATTCAATATATATACTCGTTCCGTTCGCAAAAACAGGTCGTTTTTAGATTTTTGATTTGTTCGAAAAAACATGTCGTTTTAAACATTATACCAATTTATTAATTTTCCAATTTACCCTCCAATATAATTGGCGTTTAACATTAACATAATTTTTGCGTCAATTATTATTGTACTTTGTTTTGGGATAATAAAGAATGTAAAGAGTCTAATATGTAATATGGAGTAGGGACAAATTAAGTAGTTTAAATATTCCTTAAAAATTGTATACAGGCAAAAGACATATTTTAATGAATGGATGGAGTATATATATACACACACATTACTAGTGTCTATTCTTATACAGGGGAATACGTGAACACAAAAGTCAATCACAATACGTTGTATAACATGTTATGTACTACCTTGTCTATTTTATTTTACTTTTGACACGTTTTTTTAATAATGGTAAAAACTATAGTATAAAATATTAATTAAAAATAATAATTTTATACTTAATACAATTATCTATATCTATGAAATTATTTAAAAAATTATTTAAAATTTTGATATTTTATAGAGCTTCTTACTTTAAGGTTTTGACACAGATCATGAGTACCAATTTTAGTACATTATGTATATACATAGATACATATGGAAATTAACACTTTAGCAGGATATTGAGATTGTTGTTTTTGTTATACTTGGGAGTTGGGATGAGGAATCCATACATAATAAATAAAGGGATTTCAAAATATCATATATGAGCTGTATCTGAGCTTTAATGGGGGTGCAGACCTAAATAAAAAAAAAAAAAAAAAGGCTTCAATAGTTTTCAAAAGTACTGGTCCCATTTATATACCCATGGAAACCTTTTAAAAAGTATAATCTTGTGCCGTCAATTTCCAATGAATCAAAAAAGGGATTTCTTGCGATTTAGACCTGATTTTTGGCTACAGCAATGGTCAATCGAATGATCCAAAAATGTTACTACCAATACCAAGTTACAAAAATATAAAATTTTACCTCACATTTCAAATGAAAATCATATTCTTTAATTAATGTCAAATTTGTATGTTAACTTGGCGCAGGATGGTACCTACCCACCGCCCCAAGCACCGTCGGGTTACAAGCCCCCGGTGTCACCCGCCGCTGAACCATTAACCCCTCCGGCGAAACCCTACACGTCCCCTCCGACTCCTACGCCGTACACGCTGCCACCAAAGGCCCCTACTGCGCCCATTGCAACTCCTCCGGCACCTTACCGTCCACCGGTTAAGAAAGAAGGTATTAGCAAATGAATCAGAAATACATTACAATTTTAAGTTCCTTTTTTACTTCAGGTTGCTTGTTCATCATATGAGAATGAGGCATTAAATTAAATTATCTAACCTCACTGCGCATTGAATTGACTCGTTAGGCCGCCATGCTTATTTACGGTTGAGATTGAACATGATTTGAATTTGGGAGTACGTTGGGACTATGAATTCATTAATTAATTAATGATGACAACTTGAAACTGTCTTAAACCTAACCCACAACTAAAACATTTGTTTAGTTTCCTACTCCGTACTTGGTAAAATATACAGTATATATTTGTTAAATGGATCCATTTTAAACCGAACACGTTCAACAATACACATTAAAAGGGCAATGTGAGAAAATATATACTACCTCCGTTCCATAATACATGGACTTTTCCTTTTTGACACGTTTTTTAAGAAGCGAAAAACTCTATGAAATATTATTTTTTTAATCAAATTTTTTATATCATTTAAAAAATTTAATTAAAAAAATAATATTTCATATAGTTTTTCGCTCCTTAAAAAAACGTGCCGAAAACTAAAAACTCATGTATTTTGGAACGGAGGGAGTAATATGTATGTACGTACATTTGAATTCGTACTTATGGACAATACGTACGTCAATAAGATTGTGGTTTGATTGGAATGCAGAATGTGGGCCGCTGTGCGATGCAAGGTGCAGCCTGCACTCGAGGAAGCAGGTGTGCGTGAGGGCGTGCTCCACCTGCTGCCTCCGCTGCAAGTGTGTGCCCCCAGGCACCTACGGCAACAGGGAACTCTGCGGCAAGTGCTACACCGACATGCTCACCCATGGAGACCGCTTCAAGTGCCCTTAATTGAAACAACGTATTTCCCGCCTAGCTCTTAATTTCCTAAACAAACTTCATTTCGTTATCGTCTTTTGGCTTTTGTTGTGTAGCAGTTTCGGATAATTCTATATATGATCTATGTTTATGTATTTGTGTTATGTACGTACGTTGTAGCATTTGTGTGCAACTACTTGAGTGACCAATGTTTCAAGTGATCATTTTCACTGTCGAGCTTCATTCCTAGACTTTGCGTGTAGACCACCTTTCAAATGACTTCGGCAGTGTTAGGCTTGTTTGGTGTTGTAGATGCCTGATTGACGCGAATTAGACTTACTGGAAAGCTATTTCAAATACCTACAACTTTTTTTTTTTTATAATTCAAGATGACTTTCGTCACTTTGTCCTATAACAAACTCATATATTATGGAAACGATTTCTAATGAAGAGTCTAGTCTAGACAAGCAGATGAGGCGACAAATCAGTTTACATTTTCATCAAGTCAAAGGGAAACAAACGCTTGCTACATTGCGCAAACTCATTGATTTATCATGGATTGCTGCTACATCCAGGTTCTCCAAGGCTGGATTGACTTGTTAAAAGAAATGGGTTTTGTTTGATAAAATGCAGCAGACAGGTTTTGCACAATGCAATGACCAATGCTACTATGCTAGACATTCCAAAGGGATTTCTCAGCCACAAATCGGTGTTTCTAATCAGAAATGTGGTAATCAACTCTTCTTCCACATCGAATTACAAATCACCTCTAAACTGGCCAAATCCTTTTCCTCTCTTCAAGGAGGAAAAAGTGTTTCAATCCACCCAAAGTGTTTTTGGTTTTTTGGGGAAAAGATTAGCGCGAGCTAGTACAGAACCTGTTAAGAACAAACAGAAGCCATGTAGAACTATGGTAGAAAAGAATGTATTGACCAAATAGATTTTAGCTCCCTGTTACACAATAGAAAATGTACAGACAAGTGTTATTATTTCCAAGGCAACTTTGATACTGCGCAAAATCACATATTTGCCGTTGATTCCTTGATTTCATCCAACGTGATAGTCTGCAGAGAAAACTTAACCCTGATTAACTGGGAGATAATAAACTGCATACAACGAAGAAGTGAAAGCACTCGTGCATTTCTGCTTTCATTGAGCTTCTAACTTGCACCTACCAGTTCCTTTATCTGAGGATTATTTTCTTATTTTGTCTTCAATGAATTTATTCTCACAGGAAACCAAAAAACAATGGAAATAAGATCCCACGTAGTTGAAAATTAACTTCATGGAAGAGTTCAGAAAATCTAAATCACTCAATCTAATTTTAATGGTTGAGATTTTAATTATTTTTGCCTTTTCTGAAACCTTTTCTATTCAGATATATTCTTATTGGGATATGAGTATCAACTTTAAGAAGTTGCTTCTTTAAATAAATAAATAAACTTTATGAAGTTGAACTTCATAAGATCTTGACCCAAAACAATGCATGAATAAAGATGAGTTCATAAAATCTAAACTTTTTCTATAAAGTTGAAGTCTAAATCTGTCTTTATATGCAGCTCTTGAGTAAAATGAACAAGTTCAACCATCCATGATAGCATAACAGTAAACGAGTACATATTGACAACTACCAAGATTGATAGCATTACGTTCCCATGGAACGTCTGTGGTGAAAGATTATTTATCAAGCAAATTGCTCAAATGTGTTAAATAATCACCTGATCCTTCCCAGCAAAATCATTTTCAGGGGTGAGGAAAAGCATACAGTGACACTCTTTCCTGTCAAAATTACAATCAGCACTCTCATCATTAACCAACAACAACAACAACCAATTATGTATCCCGCTCTCATCATTAACCAAACAAGCAAAATTATAAATTAAAATAATATCAATTTTTTTATCAGAGCAAAGCAAACTTTGGTTAATTTGTCTAGGATTTGAAGCAAATAAAAGAGGGTGTGGAAAATAGCGATTTCCTAACTCCTATTGTTGAACAAAAAACAGGATCAAATAATCGATACTTGTAAAGGTGCTCCTATAACCAAATGAGATTATCTAGTTGTTGATGACAATTAGACCCAACACTACTATTACTTAGCTATTCCAATTCATAACCCCCTTTCCACCGAAATCAAGTCCTGAAGAATGCCATTTTTAAACTTAAAAACAACACAGACACACATTATTACATCCACATAAAATTTAAGACAGGAAATGCTCTTCCACGATCAATTCATCTATAACATTGGCCATATTTGAATTGGTAAAATTAGCCATATCCCTGTCCCATATGTTAACCAACCACAACTACACCAACTAAGAGGGACTGAAGGGTAGACGCTTAGTACTAGAGAGTTTAGTATTTATGATGCTTTGTGCTTCCAAAAAGAGAACCAGTCATCTTTCTTAGGATTTCAAATGCTATTTCAGAAGATGGAGCACCTATTGTCTTTTGAGATGGAGTTCCTCACACACAAGCAGCAAAGCTACAAAGACCACAGGTCCACATGATCACATGTTCTTTTACTTGCGTGTATTTTGTAAGCTTTTGTCCTCTACCGAGAATTTCCAGCAGTTCATA
Organism: Persicaria tinctoria; assembly: GCA_037127255.1. NCBI lineage: Eukaryota > Viridiplantae > Streptophyta > Magnoliopsida > Caryophyllales > Polygonaceae > Persicaria > Persicaria tinctoria. The sequence goes on along the minus strand of JBANSL010000002.1, from coordinate 42,795,899 downwards.
ATGCCCAAGCTTGCTCCCATACAACAAAGACCCAAATGTCTTATCATTTGGGACCTGATCTTGGAGGTCCCAGGGGGATATTGATTGTTCTTTGAAGATGCAGCTCTAATATTTGGGTCTGTTTGGCACATCACCTTATACATCATCAGCGCCTTATCATTACATATTATTCATTATCAGCACCTAATAAGCAATCAACACACTAAGGCGAGCAAATTGCGCCGACCAAGCCCAGGTCTCATTTCTGCTTAGCTGCCAGTTACCTATTTCTACAATCAAATAATCCAGTGCAAAAATACTTCAATTACTACTTGCACCATAATAATATGACCTCTTATCCTCATTTTGATACCAAGATAGAATAAGTTGCTTCTTGAAGCCACTCCTCATTCTACAACGATTATCTACATCAACTAAACTTCTATTCATCAATGAATATTGAATAGCTCCTTATTCAACAGTCAATCAATGTTCTCTAAATGAAATTCAATGCTGCCGCAAGTAAGCAGTTTTATTGATATTGGCAGTTAGAATTCTAAGCTATTTGTGAAATTATTCAGTAAACTGTAATTATATGAAACAAGCTACAAAGTAAACATGTTCCTTGGTATGATAAACCTCCTTTGAGATTAATGAATAGCAAACATTGTACCACAAAAAAAAAAAAAAGCAAAGTGCTACAAAAAGAACACAAGCATCTTCAAAATATCCAGATATAATGATGATAGTTCAAAAATAAAAGTCCGAAAAACTGCAAAACAATCAGTAGTCAGTCCAGTGACCTTTTACACAATCAATTAAATATTTCAGTTTAGCCTCATTCTCTACACCATTTTACTATTTATAAATGGGAGCTTAAGGATTCTAAAAGGAATGGCTTCTTATAGGAGGAGCTCAAGTTTCCTATTAAGTAATTCTACTGAACTCATTAACATGTCTTTTAGGCAACACTATTATTTTCTGTACATCCTGTTATAGACTTGAACATTATAGAAACTCTGCTTGGCACAGAGGGAGAAGGCAGAGAATAGATAGAGGTATATCAGTTCACCTCTCTCTCATTGGCACACATGGGCAGTTCCAAAAGCCTTGGCTGGCCTCAGCTGCTTTATCATCATAATGCCTGAAGGACATTATGTATCAATTAGATAACTAATATTTAAAATAAGAAGGGTAGTGTGCTTAAATGATGCCAAATCAACACATACCTGCAAGGACAAAGTGGAGCTCCTAAAGTGTCCTTATGTTCTGCCAAACCCTGCATAGATGGGCATGATAGAATTCAGTTTGCCACTCAGACATCACAGTTCACGTGCGAAATGAGAAGTATACTGATATTAACAGCAGGCCCATGCAAAAGCATGTTGAGGTGGACCAATGGAACAAAGCCTCCAAATTTTCAGGGCCCAATATTTTACGAAGTACCATAGTATTGAAATATAAAAAAGTTCCTACTCTAGTTAATCATTCAATTGACAATAGCTTAGTGGTTCGCAGACGCATGAGTTTGCTTATCCGCCCCATGTGCGATCCCCAAATAAGATGAAGTAGGATTATTTTTTTTCTTTTATAGAAATTTTCTATAAAAGAAAACAAAAAAAAATATTTCATTTCCTAACATTTGTAACTGCTATGGATGGAGTATTTTTATACTTCCAACACTTAACGAAATTAATTAAATTTTAAAGATGTAAAAACAAAACGAAGAAAAATTCACAAAACTATATATATGTATGTTTTTTTCAGAAACATTCAAATCCTCTGTAGGTACAATTTTTTTTTAAATCAGTTAATGGCCATTTTATTCTTAAATATTTTGATATATTTAATCTAAACTTTGATAAATATAGTAGTACTTTAATGTAATAGATATAAGTATAAATTTAGCAAACAAAAATTTTTAAAACAAAACAAATAAAAATACACAAAACTATGTATATGTTTTTTAAGAACCAGCCAAATCCGGTTTAGGTAAAAAAATAAAAAAAGTGTTTAAAACCAGTTAATGGTCATTTTATTCTTAAATATTTTGATAAATTAATCTAAAATTTGATAAATATAGTAGTGTTTTAATGTAAGAGATAAGATTATAAATTTAGCAAACAAAAAATGTATAGTAATTAATCGAATTTTAATTTTTGGCCCACGGAATGATTGGCACGGCCCTAATTACCTGCCAACTACTAATCAAGAGACCGTCAAGAGATTAAAATTCTATAAGGCGATATGTTAAAAATGCAAGGAATTTGACAAACAAGCCACCATGAGAGAGTTGTCAAAAAGTAGCTACATTCATCACAATTTTTACTAAGCAACTCACAACAAGGTAATGTAAAAATTTTAGTGCAGTGCTGGGCAATTCACCTTAAGAATAAAGTGTCATTTGATTAATGTTTGTAGGGAAGAATCCATGGAGCAAACTACAATCACCACCTAAACCGCATAGTCCATTTTTTAAAACTGTGGCCCATGGATGATAAGGAGACTTGAGAAAAACAAAACAAAAAAACAAGCAGCAAATCCAGAGAAAAGGCACACATTATTTCTTCAAAGGTGCACATTTAAGATGAAGGGTACCTTTATAACAACAGAGGTGACTCCTTTGTCAACACAAAAGTATGTGCCTGACTTACGAGCATACTGCTCAGAGAATTTCCGCATGATTTCAACAGATTTATCTGATGGCTCCACTGGAATAGGCACCACAGAAAGATTAGGATAGAACTACAAAATAAATAGTGCAGCTAACAACAAGCAGATCTAAACCCCGAGCAGTCAATGACAGGTATGGTTTACTTTTGATGCACTTCAAATAGGACCAAAGCATCCTTTAGTACATCAGTTAGTCCCACAGTTGGGTTAAAACTTTCCAATTTCCGTTATAATATAACATTAGATGTTGGAGATGGAAGAAAACTCCCCCGTGAGAACAAGTAAAACCATCTTAACAATCATAAACTTCATTCTAAAATCAATGATACGAACAGCAATACAGACTATACAGTTTCAACAAATGAACAGTGATGTCTATTTCAGTATCGAACACATAATTTGGAGCTGAAATACAACGGTAGCTGATCTAGAACAAGACCTAGGGTTTGCGAATCTAAATTGATCCACTCGAGAAGTATCCAGTATCCAGAGGATTTAAAGAGCACGCGAAGTAGAAAATAAAAACCTAGGGAAACGATAGCTATAGGGGTGTACCTTTGGCACGGACGACGAAGAGAAGGCGACGGGATCGTGTTGGGGGAGAAGGGGATAAGGAAGGAACGCCGAGGATGTAAGAGGTGGAAGCTTGAAGAGTTCCCATGGCGATGAAGGAAAAATGAAAATATCCAGATTGACGAGAATACCTGGCTGTTTTAATAAATGGGGGATTTTTCCCTTTTCCTTTTCTCCATTCAATTTAAATTAAAATTTGGAATAAACTGCGCACCACTCGTTCTATTAAAAAAGATCAATATGGGCATCATTTTATCAACCACAAAACTTACGACAAAGGCTAGACCCCGACACAAGACGGCTCCGTTTGAAAAATTGACACATATATATCTTAAACAACATCTTTTTATTAATAAGACTTCTTCGGAGTTGTTATTTTGACTGTAAATTTTTACTATATAAATCGTTAATTGCACCCGACTAAGACTCTGTTTGATTGAATTATAAGTTTTATATTCTTGTTCTTATTTCTATCATATGTTTTATCTTCTTTATGCTTGAATGTTTTACGGTGTTTGATACTATCTTGATTGATCAACATGTTCCAGTGAACTTCGTTAGAAAGCTTGAATATATAGGAAGTTGACTATATGTTAAATATTAGTTCTTTAGGAGATTCATATTGCTTATAAGTTTTATATATCTTGAGACTTATTGCTATTCCTATGATTAAACATTAATTTGTGTTAAGATTGTCTAGGAGTAAGGGATTATTAGAACTCATAGGACTAATAATCTATTTAAATCAAAATAAGAACATTTGATTGGAAAAGGAAAAGAACTTAAGAAGGAAACAAGGATCGAACTCACCAAATAGGGTTAAGAAATGTAGGTAAAACTATCTCTTCAGTGTTGACTCTCCTAATTTGTGAATATTTCTCATTCTCAATAGCTCAAAACCCTTCTTTTCTACAAATTAGTAAATACACACTACATTGAAATACTTGATTCTATGTGGGATCGACCTCTTACTTGCTCACTATACTAGTTTGTAAGGTTTGAGTTTTCTTTTGATAGAAAACACAACGATTTTGTCATGTCATGTACCAAAGCTAGGGGTGTTATGTGAACACGAGCTGCTCAGATTCAGCTCGGATTCGACTTGAAAAACTCGGCTCGAGCTCGTTCACATTTGAAAAACGAGCCGAGTTCGAGTGGGTTCCCGAGATCGAATCGAGCTCGAGCCGAGTACGAGCTCGAGTAGCTCGTACAGCACGAGCTCAACCGAGCTACAACAATAACACGAGCTCACGAGCTTGAGCTCGGCTCGACAAAAACGAGCAAAACGAGCTCGAGCTTGTTCAAATATCCGCGAGCCGAGTTTGAGCTCACTTCTAAGCTCGACAAAAATTTGAGTCGTGCTCGAGCTCGAACAAAAACGAGTCGAATATGAGCAGCCCCCTACTCGGCTCGTTCGACTCGAATAACACCCCTAACCAAAGCTTAATATAGTTCGCATGATGCCCTTGAAATTTATAACAATTTCGCCCCGTTCCTTACTCTGTCAAAACAAACGGCCCTATTAAGTTTTGAGGGAAAAACGTCTTACCAACCATTCCGGAATGACTCACTGGAAAGGACTTGTGGGTAGTACACATAGGTCCCCAGTTCGAACCCCGGAATGACCGCTCTTTATTTACCAATTCAAGGAAAAACCTCTTACCTCAGTTCTATTCACACACTTGCTGAGCGAAGAAGGGAGAAGATGACCTCGTAGAAGAACTCGATGCCAAAGATGAAAGGATTGGATGAAGATGGCAGTGTCTTCGGCTAGGACTAGATGAAAAGCATTGGAGCCCTGATAGAAAGGGAAGTCAAAGATGTGATGTCAACGATGACTCTGCAATAGGTATGTGAAGTTATAATTTTTATCGATGTCAATTTTATTTACAACGACGCAAGATTCGAATTTGGGGCTAAATGAGGGTTCAAATTAGGTAATTTGTTGATTTAGGATTTAGGGTTTATGGTTCAAGCTTTGAAATTAGGGCTTTTGCTGATTTAGATGTTGAGGTTAGGGTTCGAATTTGGGGCTAAATGGGGCTTTTTGTATCATGAAGAACAATTCCAATAAGCAGCCTAAGTGGATTGTGCACCAGTTTTAATCTGCAACTTGTAATTTAGATCAGTTTTAAAATCTCAACTAGTCCGAAAATTAGGGTTTACAAGTGTGATTGGGTTTGAATTACTCGATTTCTCTAGTTAGCTTGTAATTAGAGTGTATTGGAGTTGCATTCTTAAAATTTTGACTAAGCTACTGAAACTGGATAATCGGAGAAACCTGATCAAGGAGTTGATCTGTTGAATGAAGAGAGCAAGTGGAGATTGTTCAATAGGCGACTTTTTGTTTTTACTCAGATTGTGAAGGATAGTTTTTTTTTATTGCTGTACTATTTTAAAATTGTTTTTGATTGGCAAGATTGGCAAGAGGTGCATGTGTTGGATTTGTCTTTATAGTCTTGTACAAGAACAAGCAAAGAGGATTCTTGGAATTGGATTTGGTATTAGGCAATTAGGTGGAACCAAAATTTCACTCCATGGATGAAACTAGATTCCGATCCCTCTTACATGCTTTTTGTTCCGTTGGAGTTGTTCAATGTTAGACAAAAGCTTCCTTGGCTAGATTTCTGCTGTTAGGGAAACAAAATATATACATGTTTAAGCCTCATTAAAAACGGAACATGTTAGTCTCTTATTTTGAAAATTTTGGCTTATTAGCTCAATCGGTAAAGCATTTTGCTTAGGCATGAGATGTGGGTTCGAATCTCACATAAGGCACAAATTCATTAGAAATTGTAGCAAGCCTATGCGGGATTTGAAATAACTCAACAGTGCAATTTTCAGTAGTTGGTTTGTTTCTTGTCAAATTCCATACCCACTAAAGCATCCATGATATAGGAACTAAAGCGTCAATGTTGTCTATGTATATACTCTTGTGACAGAGAACACTAAAACTACAAGCTTCATTTGGCGGGTAGCTTAAGTTTCTAAGTATATACATTTCTAATCATCTCTTATTGTTGTTGAATCCATTAATAGTTGATCTAATTGATCATTGATCATTGATCATTGATGTGTTGAAATTTCCTTCCGGAGAAATTCTGCAAATGGTATTAGGATAAATAAATTTAACTTCATGAATGTGAATAAGTGCTCAATTGAACAATTGGTCAAATCACATTTTATCTAGATTTATGCCTAAGTGAACTTGTTTTATGGCTTCGTCTTCTTTTTGACAATGAGTAAAAAATTGGGTGATGAAATCAACTTTAGAACTCCAAGATAATGAGATGAAGTGTCTGAAAATATTGCCATTAAAACTTACCAAGATTCTGCAACCACTAAAATTTCCCATAAATAGATTTTTTATTTTATCCTTTGAAGTTGAACCAATAGCTGCTACTTCACGGGAATCGGATGAAGGAGAGAGCCTTGCATATTGATCAGAGCTCATATGTTGATCTTCTGAAATAGAATTTAATAGACCAGTGTGTTGAGATTCGACTTAAATGGTAGCTGGTTTAATTTAAGTCATTTATGTGGGATTCGAACCCATGTCTTTGTGTCTAGAACATTGTTCTCCCAATAGAGCTAATAGACGAAAAATAAACAAGAGACAATCAATTAAGGGATTTATTATCCTATCCTGAGAAAATGCCAATTCAATGACCAAACTCTCACCCTTTCTTTGAAGCCTTTAACTAGGAACAATCCAATAACATGATAGGTTTTTATTATTTGAACATGTACATAATTATGTAAATATTGAAATGAATCTTTGATTATAATAGTTATTTTCCATTTTTTATGACAACAACTCTAATCCATAATCAATTAATTAGAAATTATACAATCTCTGGTGTTCCTATGACATTCTATATTCCCCAACTTATCAAGGATTGAAGATTCATTCCTAACTTAGGGAATTCAGTAGCAATATTTGAAGTAGCGGAATTGCCTAATGCTCAACCTGCTATGGAAACAAAGAATGAAAATTCAGTAGCAAAGTTCTTCTCACAAATTCAATATTGAATTGTTCATTATATAATCCCCTAATTGAAACACAAAATCAAATTCATCAAATTCAATCCCTAAATCCCCAAATCATCAACTCCAATCCCTAAATCCCCAGATCATCAACTCGATCCAATCCCTAATTCAGATGAGACCATATATGTGATGTTGTGAGCTGAATCTGCCGTGTTTTACAGTTACTTTTATGTCGTTTTCTGTATACATTTCATGCATTTGGGCTAGAATGGTACAGAATCTATGTAGTTTATGCTTATTTTCCAAATTATAGAATCTACACCAGTTTCTGTTTAAATTCGCAGAATTCAAGGAAATTTACGGCAGTTCTAAGAAAGGACGAAAAAGCTCGGAAGTCAACTACAGAAGTCCAAAGCCAAAGAACGACGGAACCAGGACGAATCAAGCTGAAGTCAGGTGTTACTCGATATCGACAACCTTTACTCGATATCGACAAAAAGTGTGCACCAATCCTGGTCGAGTAGGAGCTGAAGACGAAGCCAACCCGACTCCAGAGCCCTACTCGATATCGAGTACTTTTACTCGATATCGAAAAAACTTGAAAGCCATTCCCGGAGTCGAGGAAGCCACACCTAGTCAAGAAGCCGAAAACTGGACATACCGAGCACCATGTACTCGATATCGAGGAGTTTACTCGATATCGACAAACCCAGCACCACATGACCGAGCCAGTGTCGGGGAGAGGTTGCTCGACAACACCAGGCCAGCAAGTCGATGAACACCCTTCCTCGATATCGAGTAGTTTACTCGATATCGACAAGACCTGAGACACCTGTCCGAGCTAGATCGAGAACCAGTTACTTGAGAAGACCAGTGAAGCCAAAGTCGACGACGATGTTACTTGATATCGAGTAAATTACTCGATATCGAGGAGAGCTCTCCTGGGCCGCGTTATGCGGTGAGCTGTCCGAGTCAAGTTGGGCTTGCTTGGATCCGAAGTTGTCCGATTCTATCCACATCTATCAAGATCTATCAACTCCATGAAAGACTTACCTACTTTAGATATATTTTCTTTTTGGATTTAATTCTTTTATTCCATTTATTTATCTTTAAGTAAGTAGATAAAGAGATATAGATATAGATAGATATTTCCTTCATTGATTAGCAAGGGTTGGAAGCCTATAAATAAAGCATTAGGGGCTGGATTTTATCAATTCAATTTCACACACAATTAGTTACATAGAGAGAGTAGAGGAGAGAGCTTGTGGCAAGAGAAGTTGGAAAGGTGAAAGCGGATTTGGCTTCGATTGGTTGTAAGCTTTCTTTAGTTTATTTAATGCAAGTTATTTCCTTTTGTTTATTGATGAGTTTTTTGATAATGAAGAGCGAGTAGTCCACCCACTTCTAGGGTGGGGGTGAGCCCGAGGGTGGCCATGTAAGCTGATGCGGTAAAGGTACAATCTTTTTATGCAATTCGTCTTCTATCCCAATGAGCATGATTCTTTTGCGAGAGTTGAAGGTGATCCTTGTTTGTGTTATTGAGGCGAAAGTGATCTTAATACAACTTGGGTTAATTATGTGAAAAGGGTTAGTAACAATTAGGGTTTATGCGAAAGCCTCTATATTCCTATTTGTTAATAACGAAAGTTATTTGATGGAAAGCATGATCTTTTATGCCTTTATCTGTTATTTTGCATGGTTATCGTTGTGGTGTTGATGCCCTGGCCTTGGAAGTCTTTATGTTATTGAATTTATTTCGTTGAAAATCTGCATTCTGTGTTCCAAAAGTTGCATTTTAAAGTTTCTGTCTTTTATCGACTTCGAGCAAGTTCTTGTCGATATCGAGTTGATTTACTCGATATCGAGGAGAGTTCTACTCGACATTGGTCTCTTCTGTTGGTCTTCGTTTCTGTTGTCGATATTGAGTCTCTATTGTCGATTTCTGTAGTCGATATCGAGTACTTGTTGTCGATATCGAGTAGGTTCTGTGCTTTGCTTTCGTTTTTGCTATTGTTTGTTATTTCTGTCTTTCTTTCTGTCTGTGAGATTTACAGCTACCTGAGATCCGCTGACACGCTTCCTCGTGGATCGATCCTGACTTCCCATTACTGCATCGGGAGGAAGTCTTGTAATCATTTGCGTGGGCATAATCCGATTTGATTTATTATATTATATTTTGAACTCGATTTCCTCCTTGCAACAAAATTGGCGCCGTTGCCGGGGAAGCAATCATTCGCGCCTTAGGTAGTCAGATCTCACTTTTCCTTTGAGTTACTTCGCAGGTGTATGCTCCGTTCTGGTCAACCACCTGAGTTTGACGGCTTAGACGAACCGTAACGCCTCTTACACGTCCACGCTAAACGAAAAAGGATGCTGCTCTCGCAGAAACACAAGAACAACTAATTGAGAGGCTTCGGAGAGAACTAGCCGCTAAGGATGCTGCTCTCGCCACTGAGAGAGCAGGAAGGGAACAGGAAGCTGAGCGTGCGAGGCAAGCAGAAGATGAGCTCGCCCAATATCCTACCACTGCAGAGGATTACATGCACCCAACTCTCGTCGTGCCTGAATCGGCTATTCTAATCCCTCGGAATAACTATGAAATTCGCACTACTTTCTCAATAGAAATTAAACATAATGCTTTTCATGGTAGATTTAATGAATGCCCTCTTCAACATATTACAAACTTTACTGATATGTGTCGTACTCTTGTTGAAGGTACCACCCTGGAGTACATCTTGATGAAGGCTTTCCGTTGGTCTCTCGCTGGTCCCGCATTGAAGTGGTTGGAAGGACTGAAACCACGATCCCTCACGACATGGGCTCAAGTAAAGCAGGAATTTCTCAATAAATTCTTTCCTCCTTCCAATACAGCGCTCCTTCGCCAAAAGATTACATCTTTCAAACAGCAGCCTGGAGAACCGCTAGCAAAGGCATGGGAACGCTATGAGGATCTACTGCAATCCTGCCCTACACATGGATAACAACCTTGCATCGTTCAGGAGATCTTCTTCAATTCTCTTGACCTGGCTGCTAAAGATAGGATCAACACCTCCACCCATTATGAGTATCTGACAATGCCGCCAGCTGACGCATGGGCTGCCCTCGACAAACTGACCAACTATGATAACAAGTATGGGACTTCAATCAACTATGATGAGAATACCTATGCTAGGCCGGCCCCATCCATGCCCCTCTATGAGCCTTCTAAAGAAATTGACCAAGATGTCAAGGAGCAATACTACAGAGATCAGAATAGGAAGCTCCTCAAGCAAGTAAATTATCTTTCTGTCAATCGGCCCTGCATCGAATGCAGATCACATAGGCACACCACTACTAAGTGCCCACACACATAACAAGTCAGGCTGGCAGAATACCATGAAGAGGCAGCTTACGCAGGGGGTCCCAATCGCTACATGGGGGACCAAAGGTTTCAGCAACCACAATGGAACCAAGGTGCCCCTGGGAATCCCCCGCCGTATAGAGCTCTAGGACATCCGGAAAGGGATCAGAAGAGGGATGATCTACAGACCATCCTAGAGGAAATGCGGAGGAACCATTCAGACACCAAGCAGTCCTTCAACTCAGTCTACACTCAGATACAAGGTGTCAACTATAGGCTTGGGGAGATTGATATATGGCGGAAATCAATGGAGACACAAATTGGCCAGCTAGCAGCAGGCGTCCCTAGACATTCAGGTTCACTCCCTGGATCTTCATAACCAAATCCCAAGGGGAAGACTGCACACATCGTTGTTGTGAAACTCAAAAGCGGCCACCAACTACGTGAGCCAGATGTCGGAAAGCAGCAGGACGGAGGAGCTGAATAGCAAGTCGATATCGACTAGACCGTGGTCGATGTCGAGGAGAGGCAACTCGATATCGACGAAAAACTACTCGATATAGACGACAAAATGAACCACCCTTCATCTGCACATCACAGTAACTCGACATCGAGGAATCTGGTCGATATCGAGGAGAACCTTGTCGATGTGGAGGAAGATCAAGTCGAGATCGAGAAAGCCGCAACACCTTCGACATCTGTTCTGGCTTCGAACCAGAAAAAGAAGTTGTCTTTCCCAACAAAATCTCCAAAAGACCCAGCAGAGAAGAAATTTCAGCGCTTCATCAAGATGCTTCAGAAGCTAAATGTCACCATGCCCTTCACAGAAGCTCTCAATAAAATGCCATCCTACGTCAAATTCCTCAAGGAGATTCTAAGCAAGAAGCGGTCAATGGCTGAGATTACAGAGGAGTGCAACCATATGGACATACTTGAGAAAAGGCCAGATCCAGGTAAGTTTGCTATAACCATTGGGTTTGGTCAATATAAATTTAATGCATTATGTGATCTTGGAGCTAGTGTGAGTATAATGCCTTTAACAATATGGTCCAAGATTAAAATAGGTGCCCTAGAGCCTGTGGATGCCAAGCTCTATATGGCCAACAACACGGTGGTCATTCCAACAGGCATGGTGGACAATGTGCTAGTGCAAGTAGGCAAGTTCTTTGTCCCTGCTGATTTCTTAGTTATTGATATGGCGGAGGACCCCGCTTGTCCAATTATTCTAGGAAGGCCCTTCTTGGCGACGGTGGATGCCAACATAAGCGTAAGGAAGGGAGTACTCACTTTCAACATCAGTGATGAGGTAATTGAGTATTCTTTTAATAAAACTGAAAGGCATACAGGTCCAATGGAAGAGGTAAAATCTATATCAGCTGGTTACATTACTTGCGGGGAGCCTAAGGTAAGAAATATGACTCCTAAAGAGCTGGAAAAGAGGGATATGGAAGCCTAGGTGGAGAAGATCATGACCATCCTAAACAAAGACACAGAGTATCTGCTCGACATCGACCAAGGTAAGTCGACGTCGACTAACTATTTTTCGGATGCCTTGACAGGATGCAAGTATTGGGTCGAAGTCAACCAGAATTCCTCGACATCGAGGAATTTGGTCGATATCGACCAAACCCAGAACCCTCCACCAGCAGCAGCGTCGTAGAGCAACCAAACAGAAGTCGGGAACTCCTCGATATTGACAACCTTAGTCGATATCGACAAACCATCTTCGTCCTTGACTTCACCTCCAGCGACGAGCACTCCACTGGCAGCGAAGGACAACTCGATATCGACAACCTTAGTCGATATCGACCAAACCTTGCCTTCCTCGACTCCAGCATCCTCGAGCAGCAGGCCACCAGAAGCTGAAAACAACTCGATGTCGAGTACACTTACTCGAGATCGACCAAATACAGTGGTCCCCGAATCCGTTTCTGCAAAGGTAAGCCAAGGTATGGATCTTTCTTCCCCTATTTCCATTAAAGATTTATCTATACATGGGAGAGTTTTGCCTTGGTATGTGCACTTATGTAGGATTTCCAATGATGGGCCTAAGGAGTATAAAATTGGAGACAAGCTCTACGTTTCCAAATCAAAAGATCATTGGTTTCCCAACAAATTCAACAAGAAGAGGATGGGGCCCTTCGTGGTAAATAAGATCCATTCTGGAGGACTACAACTGATGGACAAGAATGGAGTCCTATTTGAAGTCCAAGCTACATGGGCCCTGCAAATGCCACCTTGAGCTTAAAAGAGAAGTCGGCCTAGCGACTATAAAATCTAGAGCTTGTAAATAGACATTTATTTTTTGGGATTTTTGGACATTGTTGCTTTTTGTTTGTTTTTGGTTTTGAACTTTTAGTTTTTCTATTGTGGGTATATGTCTTCTACATTTTTCAGATCCATGGGGATAGAAGCAAGCTAAATCGGACTTGGCCCAGGCATTTTCACTCGATATTTTGAAGCCCTGCACACCTGTCTAGTAAGTTTATTTCTTTACCCTTGTTTTTATACAGTGAGGACACTGTAATGTTTAAGTATGGGGTAGGGGAAGGGCTTACTTTGTGCATATTTGATTTATTTGACATTATGTGTGCATATTTGAAGTTTATTTCTTAAATTGCTTATACATGGCTATTTTGGATTTTCATTATTGATTTATGTGCTTATATGCATGTTTTCCAAAGTTTTGAAAAATGACCCCCATTTAAAATTTTTGATTAATGTCATGGAAGCTTTAATTGCACTCGACGATGCAAAATTGGATTCATTAGAGATATAGCATGAAATTGCCTAGTAAAGGGAAGTCACAATGAAGTGCATTATTTTCTTGAAAACCATGAAAGGAGGTAAAATTTGAAGTTGCTTTTGACATGTTGCATGATAAGAGGATGGAGGACTTTATATTTCCATATATGCTCATATTGTTATATTTCTAGCCATACCTATGCACATGCATCACAATAGCCATATTATGCCTTATTTCATATATTGTTCCACATTATCTAAATATTGCCATTCTATACATTATTTCCTATCCGGGAATTATGTTGAGAATGATGTTACATTATGGAGATTGTTATATGGAATTTGTGTTGTTATACATTATTATTGGAGTTTGGTAGGAAAATGTTTGAAACTTATGGAAAATTTAATGAGTGAAAGAAAATCCGATCACCTCAGGAGATAAAGGTAGATCGACCCTGCCTGCGTTGAGATAATAGTTCCGCATGATGGGACGCCAATGTGAGGAGTCCGAAGCACTAAGTATCCGGGGCCATTCATGACACCCATGTTTGCGACTCGCGAGAAGGCATTGCTAATGTTAGAGAGGTAAAAGCATTATTATTGAGAAAAAGCAGTGCGAAAGGTGATGAATGTGATGAAGAAAGAATGTGGAAAAAAGTTTGGAAATACTCCATTTCCCCAGATCATTAGCACCACATTGCCAAAAATTGCCCATCTTTAGTCTTTTACCAATCTACTCCTTATTGAGCTTAAATTAAAGTCCTCTTGATTATTAATGCTTTGTCACTTATGAATGTTTGGCATAACCCTCCTTTTATGAGTAGACTAGTTTAGTACCCACACTTTTGTGCGATCTTTTTTTAATAATAATATATTTGACATTAAATTTTTTTGTAAAAATCTTTGTAATTAAACCTTAAATCATAACTATCACACATAGAATATATCTATAATTAATTAGAGACAAAACATATCATATTCTTTATTATGGAACCAATACTAAACTAATTATAATATATTTACAATAAAATAATGGCGGATAGACTCAATGGTTTTGATTTTGATGTAAGTTTATAATTTATATTTTATGATGCTCATTTTGAGGATATTGTTGGTCGGCAGGAGGGGAAAGATTCACATATTATTTTACATGTATGAAAATACTTAAATAATAATAATTTGTAAGGGTAGTGCCCTCGTTCTAACAAAAAATTGTACATATATACTTTCAATTTTTTAAATTTCAAAAAAAAATTATGTATTAACACTCATTCAACTAATTAGTTTCATCTAATATTTGTTAATTATTATATCAATTTAAATATGAGAATCAAAGAAAAAGAAATTAATTTATATAATACATAATCATGATATGATTATAATATTATAGTATAACAAACAATCTTGATGTATAAAATATATGTAGATATTTTTTAACAAATTATTGTGTAAACGTACAAATTTTGTTTTAGACTATAATGTAAATTTATTTTAATTTATTAGTACTTCGTAAGTATATTATTAATTATATTGCCTAAAAATAAAAGAGATACAATATAATATATTCATATGGAACAAAATTTTGTAAAATTGTGTGAAAAATCTATCAATATCTAATGAAATTGGGTAAAATCTTATCTTAAGTATATATTGTTATATTGATTAAATAATTGCTTACAAATTGGGTAAAATCTTATCTTCCGCATATATTGATATATTATACTATTGATTAAATAGAGTTGGATTAATTTTCCATAAAAAAGATATATTTAGATTATATAGTTATATATTATTTTCAAACATAAAAAAATATAATTACTTAATTGGATATGAATTTATAATTACATATCTCATAGGAAATTATATTAATACTAATTATCTAGAGTTAGATTATTTTTTGACTGGTTAAAACTACTACGACTTCTTTTTTATTATATAATAGATGTAATATATGGTCACTTTGAAAAGAAAATTCAAAGAAAAAAAGATATAAGTTAGGCACATTAGATCAATTAATCAACACAAACACGTACATGCATACTTGAAAAAATTATGAAAAAAAATATCTAGCAAATAACCGAATTGGAACGGAATTTAAACTAAACAACCAATTAAGTATGCATTATTATTTACATCCACAATCAAGACAAACAAACATGATAGAAAAATTAAGAGACTCTAATTTAGAGAATTCAAGCCAAATAAAAATAGATTACCTCGCAGTGAAAATGGTGTTGTCAACTTCGAATATCCGGTTTCACTACATGGAAGCCTTCAAACTTATATTTGCATGTAGATCGAATGTTGGGGGAATAAATTGGGACCGATGGACTATCCCAGTACTCGTTCTCTTTGGTGGTGTTCTCTATTTTCAAGTACTCCATCAACCTCTACATTGTCACCTCTCAACTAAGATTTGTCAAGTGACTTACACTTGCTTGTATATACGTACTACGTGATATTGCACCAAGCTCTAAACCATCGTATTACATTAAATTGAATACTAATTAGGAGATCACGTAGAAAATAAAAGTATTAATAGGGCAAAACAATAAAACTCTCGAGAGGGCAGTGGCCACTGCCATCTTGAGATTGCATTTGTGTTTTCGAATTGTAAAAATTACTACTCCGTACAAAAAAAAATTAAAGAGCATTACCATTAATTTCATCAACTTTTTCAATGGGTGATATGTATCAATCATAAAAAGAAAAAAAAGTGAGAAGAAGAAAAGAAGAACATAGATTATATAGAAAGTGATGGCGCG
This sequence comes from Persicaria tinctoria, assembly GCA_037127255.1. Lineage (NCBI taxonomy): Eukaryota > Viridiplantae > Streptophyta > Magnoliopsida > Caryophyllales > Polygonaceae > Persicaria > Persicaria tinctoria. The sequence goes on along the minus strand of JBANSL010000002.1, from coordinate 42,779,834 downwards.
TAGAGAAAGCTATAATCCTAAGAATCCGAACAGATAAACTCATATTTATTTATTTATATTAAAAATTATAATTTTATTTTAATTTTTTCTAATGAATATCTAAACTAAGCAATTGTCATAATATCGAGAATATCTCAACTGATTCGTATTATAAGGAATTAAAAGAAATTTCGATTGTACAAAATAACTTAATTAATTATTACGTAACTAAAAAATCCTACATTATCGAGAATACCTCAACCGACTCGTATTATAAGGAATTAAAAGAAAGTCCGATTATACAAATAACTTAATTAATTTTTACGTAACTAAAAAATCCTACATTATCGAGAATATCTCAACCGATTTGTATTATAAAGAATTAAAAGAAAATCCGATTATACAAAATAACTTAATTAATTTTTACGTAACTTAATAATCCCACATTATCGAGAATATCTCAACCGATTCGTATTATAAGGAAGTAAAAGAAAATCCGATTATACAAATAACTTAATTAATTTTTATGTAACTAAAAAATCCTACATTATCGAGAATATCTCAACCGACTCGTATTATAAGGAATTAAAAGAAAATCCGATTATACAAATAACTTCATTAATTTTTATGTAACTAAAAAATCCTACATTATCGAGAATATCTCAACTGACTCGTATTATAAGGAATTAAAAGAAAATCCGATTAAACAAATAACTTAATTAATTTTTACGTAACTAAAAAATCCTACATTATCGAGAATATCTCAACCGATTCGTATTATAAGGAATTAAAAGAAAATCCGATTATACAAATAACTTAATTAATTTTTATGTAACTAAAAAATCCTACATTATCGAGAATATCTCAACCGACTCGTATTATAAGGAATTAAAAGAAAATCCGATTATACAAATAACTTAATTAATTTGTATGTAACTAAAAAATCCTACATTATCGAGAATATCTCAACCGGCTTGTATTATAAGGAATTAAAAAAAATCCGATTATACAAATAACTTAATTAATTTTTACGTAACTAAAAAATCATACATTGTCGAGAATATCTCAACCGATTCGTATTATAAGGAATTAAAAGAAAATCCGATTATACAAAATAACTTAATACGTAACTAAAAAAATCCTACATTAATGAGAATATCTCAACCGATTCGTAATATACAGAATTAAAAGAAAATCCAATTATACAAAATAACTTAATTGATTATTACGTAACTAAAAAATCCTACATTATCGAGAATATCTCAACCGACTCGTATTATAAGGAATTAAAAGAAAATCCGATTATACAAAATAACTTAATTAATTATTACGTAACTAAAAAATCCTACATTATCGAGAATATCTCAACCGATTCGTATTATAAGGAATTAAAAGAAAATTCAATTATTCAAAATAACTTAAATAATTATTACGTAACTAAAAGCCCCACATTAAAGGAGAAGCCGTCACATGGCTTAGACGACTTCTCCTTTAGTATTATACTAGTAGAGTACCCATGCCCAAGGCACGGGGTATATGAACACATTGTAATTAATATGTATAAGATATAATTAGTTTTTCTAACTTGTTATATTGTGACACATTCTTCATTCCCGTCTTGATTTTCAGAATCCTCTTCATCACTTCCATATTTTGTTTAATATATACATAATATTATCCCTTATAATCTTCTTTATCCCCATCTTCCTTTTCTTATTCAGCTAAATAATCCTCATTAGCTTTAACACACACCAAATATTGCATGTTTGCCTTCTACGTACATGTTTGTAATAGTATGGTAAATCTGATTATATAACTTTAAAATAATTCATAAGTTCAAAGTTTTTTAATCCAAAAAAATACATTATTAATTGTTTCAACTTTTTTTTTTAATTAACTTCTAATCTTCTAATCTTTTAGAGTTTATTAGTTCTTCACCGTAATAAAGGTCATTCATTATTGAGTATATGTAAAAAAAAATAGTCTAGATAAAACAACATTAGTAAAATGAAAGAAGAAAGTATAGATATTGATACATGTAGAGAAAATGGAAAAAAAAAAAACAAACCATGAAATTGGAAGTGCAAACATGATAGAAATAACATGCTTATTGCATATATACAAGTAAATGTTTTGAGTTATTGTTTTCTAAAAAAATTGAAAAAGTTATAGTTTTTTTGTTATTTGATTAATGGTAAATTAAAATGGATCAATCTAGAAAATTCAATCACTATCAAATGAGATGACTGGAATAAGTTAATTTACATATTAACACATCATAATTAGGATTTTAATTAATTTTATTTTGAGTACGTATTCGTTAGGATCAAAACTGAAAAATGAAATAAACATGCATATGTACAAATAAATTTGTAAAAATACCCACCAAGATTTAATGAACATGTTTCAAAACTAATATGGATGTGTGTGCGCGCGCATGTGTTCAGATTAAACATAAAATTTATGTGGTAAAATCAAATTTTAAATTATAACTTAAAATAATTTTAAAAAGAAATGATTAAATTTAAAACTAAATAATTATCTTTGAAATATAATGAATAAAATTAATAACCTAAATATATCGGAGTATTAGCTAACCAAATAAAGAAGTTTATGAAATCTCTTATTTTTCTCAATTTTTTAAATTTATTTATTTTTAAATAATTGCAAATGATTGATTTTAATGAATAATTAGACATTATATAACATTTCTAATATTTTTATTATTTATTTAAATCAAATCGGATGAATTGAACTCAATGAAATCAAATTAAGCATTAGTTTTTTTTTATCTATGTCTAGTTCGATCGAGCTTCACGTCGACTCGACATATGGATCATGTATTGTATGTCCTATTTGTTTAACCAAAAAATGTTGATTAGAAATAATCTCATAGTATAAAACTATAAGGTAAAGGCACATATGTTTAGTGAAGTGGAACCCATATTAATTAGGAATTTACATAGTATAAGACTATAAGGTATACGTAAAACCACAAATGTTGATTAGATATTTTTTTTACTAAATTTCTTAGTATTTATAATATTTTTTATTATAAAAATGAAAATATATTTTACATATAAAAAATCAAATCAAATCGTAGGGCAATAGCCTTTGATGTTTTGCCTCAAATTATACATACCACTTCAATTTTGCAAAAATAAAAAATATCAACCTGGATTAAACATAAAAGTTTCCTACACTAATGGATCACATATATACCGAGATCACGGATCATCTCAAGAAGATCGACTTGATCTTATCATCAATATATTGATTAAACAAATATATTAATTAAGATAAAGAGGTTAGGGTCATGCATCGTTTTGCATATCCAACAAATAAAATTAACTGCAATAATAAAACCTTCATGTATATTTATTTTATTAAATACAATATCATTCCAACTTATGTTAGTTAGTTTCAATTTTAAAATATCCGAGTATCACGGAATCCTCAAATATCTCGACCAAAAAAATCAATAAACAAATTATTTAAATATTATTAATTTATCAATTCAAACAAATCTCGTTGTTATGTGTTTTTAAACAATTGGTTAAAAAGTCTTGTATAAATTAATTTACATTTATTAATAATACATTGCTTTATTATTTTCTGGCTTAAAAAAATCGTGGATAAAAAATAATATCCAAATTTGGAGAAGTTGTTATGATTTGGTCAACAAATTCAATATTTTAATTAATAAAAAATGAATTTACGTATTTTTATTTTAATATATATGGGGGCATATTAAGCGAATGGCTGCCACGTGACACTTTCAACGTGAGGCCGCCATGTGGCATCTTTTAACATCTGTTTTAGTATTATATTAGATATTGATGTTGCTTTTATTTGCACATGCATGGATTTGTGACACTAGTACCTTTTCGATGATGATAATTGACTGCATAGATATATGAGAATGAATCTAAGATGTTGAGAGTTTCATTTTCTTCCCATGAATGATAATTAAAAGTATTGCTTGAGGACAAGCAAGTTTAAGTATGAGGTGTTTGTTGTGAGCTGAATCTGCCGTGTTTTACAGTTACTCTTATGTCGTTTTCTGCATACATTTCATGCATTTGGGCTAGAATGGTACAGAATCTATGTAGTTTATGCTTATTTGCCAAATTATGGAATCTACACCAGTTTTTGTTTAAATTCGCAGAATTCAAGGAAATTTACAACAGTTCTAAGAAAGGACGAAAAAGCTCGGAAGTCAACTACAGAAGTCCAAAGTCAAAGAACGACGGAACCAGGAAGAATCAAGCTGAAGCCAGGGGTTACTCGATATCGACAACCTTTACTCGATATCGACAAAAAGTGTGCACCCAATCCTGGTCGAGTAGGAGCTGATCGAGGAGCTGAAGACGAAGCCAACCCGACTCGAGAGCCCTACTCGATATCGAGTACTTTTACTCAATATCGACAAAACTTGAAAGCCATGCCCGGAGTCGAGGAAGCCACACCTAGTCGAGAAGCCGAAGACTGGACATACCGAGCACCATGTACTCGATATCGACAAACCCAACACCACATGACCAAGCCAGTGTCGGTGAGAGGTTGCTCGACAACACCAGGCCAGCAAGTCGATGAACACCCTTCCTCGATATCGAGTAGTTTACTCGATATCGACAAGACCTGAGACACCTGTCCGAGCTAGATCGAGAACCAGTTACTCGAGAAGACCAGTGAAGCCAAAGTCGACGACGATGGTACTCGATATCGAGGAGAGCTCTCATGGGCCGCGTTACGCGGTGAGCTGTCCGAGTCAAGTTGGGCTTGCTTGGATCTGAAGTTGTCCGATTCTATCCACATCTATCAAGATCTATCAACTCCATGGAAGATTTACCTACTTTAGATATATTTCATTTTTGGATTTAATTCTTTTATTCCATTTATTTATCTTTAAGTAAGTAGATAAAGAGATATAGATATAGATAGATATTTCCTTCCTTGATTAGCAAGGGTTGGAAGCCTATAAATAAAGCCTTAGGGGCTGGATTTTATCAATTCAATTTCACACACAATTAGTTACATAGAGAGAGTAGAGGAGAGAACTTGTGGAAAGAGAAGTTGGAAAGGCGAAAGCGGATTTGGCTTCGATTGGTTGTAAGCTTTCTTTAGTTTATTTAATGCAAGTTATTTCCTTTTATTTATTGATGAGTTTCTTGATAATGAAGAGCGAGTAGTCCACCCACTTCTAGGGTCGGGGTGAGCCCGACGGTGGCCATATAAGGTGATGCGGTAAAGGTACAATCTTTTTATGCAATTCGTCTTCTATCCCAATGAGCATGATTCTTTTGCGAGAGTTGAAGGTGATCCTTGTTTGTGTTATTGAAGCAAAAGTGATCTTAATACAACTTGGGTTAATTATGTGAAACTGGTTAGTAACAATTAGGGTTTATGCGAAAGCCTCTATATTCCTATTTTTTAATAACGAAAGTTATTTGATGGAAAGCATGATCTTTTATGCCTTTATGTGTTATTTTGCATGGTTAATTATCGTTGTGGTGTTGATACCCTAATCTTGGAAGTCTTTATTTTATTGAATTTATTTCGTTGAAAATCTGCATTCTGTGTTCGAAAAGTTGCATTTTAAAGTTTCTGTCTTTTATCGACTTCGAGCAAGTTCTTGTCGATATCGAGTTGATTTACTCGATATCGGTGAGATTTCTACTCGACATTGGTCTCTTCTGCTGGTCTTCGTTTCTGTTGTCGATATTGAGTCTCTATTGTCGATTTCTGTAGTCGATATCGAGTACTTGTTGTCGATATCGAGTAGGTTCTGTCCTTTGCTTTCGTTTTTGCTTTTGTTTGTTATTTCTGTCTTTCTTTCTGTCTTTCGGTCTATGAGATTTACAGCTACATGAGATCCGCTGACACGCTTCCTTGTGGATCGATCCTGACTTCTCATTACTGCATCGGGAGGAAGTCTTGTAATCATTTGCGTGGGCATAATCCGGTTTGATTTATTTTATTATATTTTGAACTCGATTTCCTCCTTACAACATGTGACCAGTTTGTTAATTCGGAATCCTAAGTACCTAAATCAAAATTCCAAATCCAATCCCTAAACCCTAAAATTTGAAAAGACGCGAAATAGAAAATATCTTTGCGCCAAATCCATTCGGGCCAACTTTGCCGACATCTCCACACCTCCCACACCATTATTCAATTCAGTGGCCACCTCACGTCAACCAGACTCGTCTTCGTCGAGTTTTTTTGTTGTCCTCTTCGTGATTCGATCCCCTCGTATCTGCATTAAGCCCTAAAATCTCTTAATGCCCCCGAAATTGAGAAGAGAGAACTTTCATTCTGAATTCATTTGTTAATTTGCAAAGTAAAGCCTAAGGGCTTTTATACAGAGATGGCCTAAATGGCTTAGCTGATTGGGAATCCACCTAAAGACCGAAACAAACCGGTTTACTGCTAAATTGAAAGAGAACCGGGATAAATTGAAAGTGAACCGAGAGCACAGCTCCGGTGTTCATACTATGACAGTAAATTGAAAGTGCTAGGATGAGATTCTTGTAACATTACTCCCTCATTCAGCAGAGACTTGTCCTCAAGGCCCTAAATTAGGAAGAAGTGTGGTCTGAAGCACATCGCGATTGGTAGTAATAGAGGATGAGCTTGGCTTCAGCAAGGGAGTAACCTCCTCCTTGGATGACCCATTAACGTCAACTTCCCTTTCCAGCAGTGCATCAGCCATACCAGCTCCATCTACACCCTTCTTTTTCATGAAGATCTGATAGCCCTTGTTGGTGATTCCTCGGAGCACTCGAGGTTTCCCATCAACTTGGAACTCCATAATCATGTTGGTGAAATCCCATATGATACGCCCCATACTTATCAACCATGGGATGCCAAGAACTAGATCTCATCCCTCCAAAGGTAGAGTCCTCACCTCATCACGATATACATTGCCCTGCATAGACCAAAATAAGTTCATGCAAACAGATTTGGATGTTAACTTGCTACCACTGGCCACCGAACCACCAGAGGTGATGGGGGCTCTAAAGTGAAGTCCAAAAGCTTCGCCTGTTTCTCATCAATGAAATTCAACATACTACCCAGATCAATTAGAATGCCCATGCTCCGCTTGCCACAATATCCTTGGAATTTCATACAATTGGGACCTATATCTCCACTAAGGGCATTTAAGGAGACCTGAGGTCCCTTAGATTAAATATCAAAGTTGTACCCATTCAACCATGGGGATTTCTGCTCATTTACTTCATCCAAATTTGCACCATCACAATCAATGATATACAATTGAGCCTTTCAATGCTTTAAATGATGCTCCGGAGTGTACTTCTCATCACAATACATATACAACCCCTTTTTCTTTCGATCTTTCATCTCCTTGATAGAGTATGTCATTGCCGTCTTCCCCTTACCTGTACTCGGAATACTAGTGTTCGGATCATTTTGTGCAGGGGTAGGTAATAGTGGATCATAGCTTTGATTTGGTTTAGAGAAGGTATTGTGCTTTTCGTAGGAGTGGAAGGTCTTTTGAGGAGTGAGTTGCAGGTTGTTGGACTCATAGAGACTAGCTAATTTGGCAGCCTCAAAAAGGGATTGAGGAATAAATTGTCTAACATGTGTATGTAAATGGGGGTAGAGGTTGGCTAAGAAGATGCTTAGGGCATGGTCATTAGGCATATTCAATCGAGTCAAAGCACACTCAAATTTGTCCAAGAACTCAGTGACAGATTCAGATTGTTTCAGATTCACCAACTCAGATAGTGGATCATCATATAAGTGACCAAATCTCGCAGAAATATCAGCAACATATTCAAGCCAAGTCGAAAATTGGTCATACTTGCTCCTCATATAGTTGTGGTCCCATAGGAGGGCTTTCCCTTCTAGATGTAGAGAAGTTAGACACACCTTCATCTTTGGGGGTAGTGATATCCAGTAGGAAGAATTGCTCGCAATTGTAGAGCCACTCCCGGACCATCAACCCGTCAAATTTAGGAAAGGTCACCTTGGACAGACGCGCAGCAAGGCCTCCGGGTAAGAACTGACCTATCTGGCCAAATTGAGCACCTGACGCCCCTGGCGTTAGAGATCGATTGGCTCCACCGAAGTTCACTCTCGCAGATCCTGTCAAATCATGCACAAATCGAGCGAATCCCATCGGATCGGCTCCGATTGAACCCATTCGTGCGGATCCAGATGGATCGGGCACAGATCGAGTAAACCCAGGCGGAACGAAGCCCATCGGAGATTGATGATGAAGCACCTGCGTTGAAGCTTCACTAGTTGATGACGATGCTGCTGTATTGAGACTGATGACCAGCGACGCCATGATCCTCTTCAGATGTGAGAGATCGTGCTCGAGCTTTGAACTCGATTGCTCCATCCTAATGCTTGTCCGCCTTAATTCGTGTTGCAACTCAAGCCTCATTGCCTCGAATTGCTTCGTCATTTCGTCTACTTGCCGCGCTTGAGAAACCTGCATCTCCTCCATGTGCCGATTGAGCTCTTGGAGCGAGTGGCTTTGAGTCTCAGTCATGGCGTTGGATCGAATGGAGCTCTGATACCACTGTGACATAAATTCTGAATTTGAGTTGGGAAGGAGAAGAAATAGGGTGACGAAGAAGAGAATTTAGTAGAAGATGGGAGAAACTTTCATTTTGAATTCATTTGTTAATTTGAAAAGTAAAGCCTAAGGGCTTTTTATACAAAGATGACCTAAACGGCTTAGCTAATTAGGAATCCACCCAAAGACCGGAACAAACCGGTTTACTGCTAAATTGAAAGAGAACTGGGACAAATTGAAAGTCAACCGAGAGCACAACTCCAGTGTTTATGCAATGACAGTAAACTGAAAGTGCTAGGATGAGATTCCTATAACACCCCCGAAATTGAGAAGAGAGAACTTACCTCTAGTACAGTCATCGGCGGCGACCGACTCCATGTTCAGGCATGTCCCACCACCGACTTTGAGATCCTCAGGCAACCGTTCTCCTCCTTCCTTTCCTCCTCTCTCTATAGAGTCAATCGCCTCTCGTAAGAAGACTGAATGCTTGATTCTTTTCTTTATTTTGAAATTTTTTATTTAATAGAAAAGGAAACGTTTTTTGTTAAAATATAACGGAGGGATACGAGGCAAAAAAAAATCAAAACTTCAGGGGCAACATGCGAATTATATTAAACTTTGGTACACCTTGCGAATTAGGCCTTACCTTAGAGGTACCATGCGAAATTTCTAGAAAAAAATAGCCTTCTACTTTTCTAAAAAAATACCGGAACAAGCACACGAAATCTAAACACATCAAGATGACAGATGCAAATACTAGGTATTCCATCGAGTAGCTACGAGTTGATGGAATAGAAAAATCCTCCACACAATTAATAACAACGACAGAAGGAACAGATATTGTGGGAGGAGATAAAGTCGTCAAGAAATAAAAAATGATTTTGCTAAGAGATTTAAAAAGGAACCAATCCATGACGGCCTGCTTCCTGAGTATTTGGAACTCATAAAACTCGAAATTATAGATGAGGAAAACAAATTTTTAATCAAAATGCAATCAAACATGGAAGTCAAGTGAGCTACTTTTAGTTTGGGAAACAATAAATCTCCAAGACTTGATGGGATTACGATAGAATTTTATAAAACATATTGGGAAATTGTCGGACCCTCGGTTATAAAAGTCGTTAAAGCTCCATTTACATCAGGTAACTTTTTGAAACAAATAAATCATATTGTCATTACTCTATTGCCAAAATGTGATAACCCAAACCATTCCGTAATGGCTCACCGGAAAGAACTTGTGAGTAGTATCTATAGGTCCCCGGTTTGAACCCCGGACGACCGCTCTTTATTTACCAAATTCAAAATGTGATAACCCCGCTACAACAGTCCATTATAGACCAATTAGTTTATGTTCAACTATTTATAAGATAATATCGATAATACTAATGGAACGGCTAAAACGGGTAATGGGCAAACTTATTCACCCACTTCAAGGGGCTTTTGTGTCAGATAGAGCAATCCAAGATAATATATTACACATGAAATGTTCCATTCTTTAAAAAATCGTAATGTTTTGAAGGGATGGGTGACAATAAAACTTGATGGAAAAAGCCTACGATAGAGATTGGGGATTCACATAAGCCGTAATAAGGAAATTAGGTTTTCATCCAGAATTTATCAGACGGATTAAAGAGTGTATGTGAGTATTGTTTCCTTTTTAGTTCTAGTAAATAATGGTGCAATAGATCTATTATGGCCATCTATAGGACTTAGACAACATGATCCACTATCCCCTTTCCTACATATACTTAGTGTAGAAATCTTGGTAAGAAAATTGAATAAAGAAGCAAATGTAAGTGACAGCTTGACTTTAGATTTAGCAGGCACACGCCTCGATTTCCATTACTTATAACTTTTGTTGATGACATCATTATTTTCACCAAAGGAAGCAAGTCAGCATGTGTGAAAGCAAATAGTATAAGAAATGATTAGATTTTAGGACAAAAATCCAACTTCCACAAGTCTACCTTTCGGACAACATCATGCGCAACATGAACCAAAATACATGAACCGGAAAGATGTTTAGATATATCCAATGTAAAAGCACTAGAAAAGTATCTTGGTTGCTCTATCATCAATGGTAAAGCCAACAAGACTACTTTCGAGGAAATAGTATGTAAATCAAAAGACCAACTAATAAAGTGGAGGGCAAACACAATCTCACAACAAGGACGATGTAACGGCCCAGAATTATGATTTCCGGGTTACGTTTCAAGGGATAAAACCCCTTGTTCGGATCTTGCAATCCAGGTACGGGTTGAGTTTTAAAACAAAATATTTGTACTAAAAGAAGGGATTTCGAACCCTTAAAGATCGCGGATCCATTGGGGATCAAATACCTGCCTTAGTCTAATCGTGAAATCGAGCGAAAGCAAAAATAAGGTTGAGTTCAAATACAATCCGAAAGGGAGTATAAAAGAGAGGAAGTGTGGTGGTCTCTCAACCTCTCGATCTAACGCCAAAAGTCTGAACCCGCCAAGCATCCACATAAGCAACGGTAACGGCTAGCGATTACATGAATCTAAAAAAAATGAGGGGGATCTGGGTCAATCATCAGGTCACTCATGCGCGTATATAAACACACTCTGAGAGGCATATAATAAGCATCCTATTCTTAAGATGAAATGCGTAATGTCATGCGTAAATTAAATCACATATATATACTGACAGTTTAATATAATGCAGAAAGCGATAAATGGATCCACACAGAATGCCAAGTGGCACGTCCCTCTCTTACCTCCACCCCCTTCCGATAAGGCGGAGACTGGCCAGTTCGGTGCTATAGCATAGCAATTTCCTCGTGGTGGTGCACAAACCACGGCGTCATCATATCATATCATCTCATCGCTTGCCCAATGGTGGTGGGTTATCAAATCATGTTCATATAGACTCGATTGACTCAGGGTACCCGATGAGGCTGGGCTACCCTATGACCCTAGCAAAACTCTAGGACTATCACAGATAATGGCCGTTCTCTTGCAAGGACATATAGCAATCATATGATTTTCATTTTAGCTCCTAAGCATGATTCTAAGTCGTATGGTGCATGGACACCAGCCTACTATATAACACCCAGTGCATAGAGCGCCCATCATGAGTAAGTTCAAAGAACTTACCTGGAGTAGCAGATCAGCAAGATGAAAAGCAGCAAGATATAAGCAAGCAGGTTACAGATCACCTAGCAATTATTAATAAATATGCATAAGTAAACTGCACACAACGGGATCCATTTACCACTTCATCACATGCTCATCGGTCCATTAATCATAACATCATCAGCATCCTTTATCTCAACTTATCTCAACATTTTATATCATCTTATACCATTGTCATTTTCATAATTGGCTCAATCATACTTCAATCCATAAAATCTCACTCGCTAGTCCAGTTGTTAGTCAAAACAATTACTTCAAAATTATACTTAGCCATTTCTAATTCATAAAATATTTAATCTTCAAAACTACTTCCGAAAATCTGATTAAATAATCCCGGCATACTTTACTTTAGTTAAAATCATCCTTCTAGGGACTTAATAATTTTCAACCGTTATTAAATAATTCAATTTATATACTTTAAAACCGAGCCCTTTTAAATACCGACACACAAATCGATTTCTAAATAATCAATTATTGGAAATCGGTTAAACAATTAATTAATAAATTAAATAAACAAATAAATAACGAATAAATTCGAACCGAACCAACGCCTTTTACCCAAACCGAACCGAACCCGCTAAATCTCAACTCAAACCGGTTCGTCGTCATAAAACAAAAGAAGAAGCGGGGCATGTGACTGGTCAGGGGACCCACGCTGACTGGGCAAGGAGAGGGCCCCCGCCGCTGCTTCTCCTTCTTCTTCCTCCTAGTTGAGCTCCCGCCTGCGCGGCCATGGCGATCGACGCCAAGTTCGCGGCTGCAGCTGCGCTCAGACTCGCCGCCTCTCCCTCGCTCATCCTCCCTAGCTCCGACCTACCTTCTCGCCGGGCTCGAGCTCACCTCCCACGCCTTGCTCGCGCAGCTCCCACTCAAAGACACGAAGTCGCGCCCGACCTCGCCGCTCTCTGCCGGAGCTCTCGATCTCGCCCAAGCTTCCTGAACTCAGCTCTCACTCACTCTCCCCCGACTAAACTAAGCGGAAAAGGAAGAACGAACATAAACAAGGAAAGGAGGGAAGGTTCAAGAGCTAACCGAGGTGTTCGCGGATGTCGGAGCTTCGAACGAGGTTCTGGTTGTCGTCGGAGGCTCTCGATGGCTCATCGGACATGCGTCGGATGTGGGTGAGTGTGATGGTAGGGCTCGAGAGTAGTTTGGATCGGAAACGAAGGAGAACGGCTTACCGGAAGGTTGGTTCGCGCTCAAACGGAGGCGATGAAGCCTTGGTGGCTCGGTGGTGGCGCTGGGAGCACCGGGGTTGTTGTAGGGCGTTTGGGGACGTCGGGGTGGTGGAGCTCAGCTGCTGTGGCCTTGGAGAAAGGAGGACGGAGGTGCTCGACGGTGGTGATCCAAGGAGTGTAGATAGGAGGAAGGTGATGGATGTAGCCATGTAGGTGGAGTTTTCCATCTTCAAACAGAGGAAGGCAATTGAAAGATGGGGGGACGGATGTAGCTGATTGGAGTGGCGGTGACGGGGTGACGACGATGAGTGAATGACAAGGTGAAGGGGTGGGTTGAATTTGAAGGGTAAGGTGAGTGTTGGGAGTGGGTGAGGGATTGTGTGTGGGATTGGTTAAACAAATACCCGGAATTAAATCCTGAATACGCGAATTTTGAATCCCAAAATTAGTTTCCGAATGTTAGTTTTCCCGCCTCTTGCTTTCTCGATCAATTAGATTTTTTAAAATTAACAAGGATATCGCCATCCGATAATTATTTTGAATTTTCGAGGTAAAATGACGGAAATTATTCGTCAAATTTTATATTTCGGCCAAAATCCGCTAAATGAGTTCTAAATTCAGTTTATGTTCATTTTTAATTTCCTTTTTCCAAAAATTTAGGATTTTAAGTTCCGAGCCTTTACATCATCCACCTCTAAAAACAAGTCTCGTCCCCGAGACTAAAATAATCTTAAAACAGGGGATGAAGTTTGAAATTGGTGAGTCCAAGGATCATGTCATTGATCCCGTGAACACCTCATAAGTGCCCCTATGAGATCCTCACAGTACCGTTGCCGTGATCATAATATCCCCAATGGACCGTAGTAAGAATGTAATATGGGCCCCTATCACATCCTTACTCCGACTCTTTGGCCATATCATAACTCAAATATTATTATCCACATCGTGTGGCGTCATAATGTAAATCCAGTCCCGAATGATTCAAAAGAGTTTTGCAAATGGAAAGATTGACCTCGAAATCGTTAAAATTCTTGATATGATTTATTCTTTTAAAATCCAAGTTAGTATTTTTCAAATCCGTTCAAAATCTTCAAATTCGACGTTAGTCAAGCAATTTCACATCACGAGAGGTGGAATCATCCACCTCTAAGGACTAATCTCATATTCTCTTCCTAGTTTCCGAATCAAATCAATCATCATTCTCAACTCAGCATGAACAAAAGTAAACCAACTCATCAACTCATAACATCATCAGCCACCTCTCATGTGGCAAATCTCAACATCAATCATGATAATCTCAACCACATAACATTTTTACCCATAACATAAATCATACCATCCATTCAGAACATGTCAAAAGCAATAACAAAATCTCAACATCATACCACAAGCCATAAGGCATATCTACATCATATTGAAGGAATCACAACTCCATGATCGAATTCTCATAAGTTATCATGCAAGCACACATGTCAAGAGATCAATGGGCTAGGTGTCACAGGGTTAGTATGTCAGTACACATCAATTCTCAAAATCGCATAACATCGCACTACAAGTAGAACCAGTCATAGCAGATTTATCATGTCAACATATCAACACATCAACACATCAAGGCCATGCCTATTAAGATTCAGAAAAGGAAGTTCAAGTAGTATATAATTCACCAACATGTCAGCATGCCCTAAAAGACATCACCTCAACTCATCACAATATCGAATGACGATCATTTAGTAACCAGGCACCATTGAGTCATGTTCATCATTTGACGTATCAATAATCATGTTTAACTATATAATACATCATCATGCTTCCATATAATAACACATCATTATCTCATATATCATGATAGCATTTGTCACTTTCACTAGATTTCAATATTGCATATCAACATGTAGTATTGTTCCATACCAAGTTCCTCATGGTCGCTATCTAACATCATGCCAGTACATATTTACAAGTCATGTAAGCAAGAAAATTCCCAAATTATCATCAGTACGTCAACAAGTCTCAATTTGCTATTATGCTCAAAATTATTGCAAAACATCATATATGAACATAGTCAATTCAAGCTAGCAACTTTCATCATAACCTTATCATATAACAATTTAGGTTCCTCAACATTCGCAGTTAATACTTTTATAGGCACAAGAGTTCAGATCATGCTTAGCAATATAGGGTAGCAAAACATGGAAACATCATGGTACATGAAATTTATAAGACATCGAATCATATCATCATAGACAATGGATGATCATGCAAGATTCATTACCAGGTCAGCACATCAACACACAAATTCCATCGCCATATCAATGCAATACCATCATCAATTAATTCAGAGAGGATTAAGAGTTCGAACGGAGGACACTCCTGCTTGCAAGTCATATCGTACTCAGTAATCGTCATCCTCAAAACGTGCTTGTCTTGCTGAAATCATTGATCTTGAGGCCCGTGGGTTATGGGCCCACGCCTTCGCGGCGTTGCTCTATCGCTATCGGACTTCCCATTTCCTCTTTCATGCGGTCGCTCGTCCAACGTGTCGCGTAGGAGTTCAAGTTAGGGAAGATAGGGGAGGGACAAGAGCGGACAACCCAATGTTCCTTTCGGAACAAACACAGACCAACCCTAAAGATGACAACTAGAGACGAAACTCCGACCTGAGAATAGCAACGATGCCCTTATGGAAGTCCATTAAGTTATAATCGCGACAAGCAAACACGAATTCATCATGGAGCATATCAATCACACTAATCCACACTAACATGTACCTATATCAAGGGAGCAACATTCGTATTCATTTCCAATGACACGATCGATTCCTATACTCATGCATGCGAGACAAGATAGTAGTCTATTATTCCATGAAAGCAGATATCCCTAGCAACTTAAGCAAGTTATGCGGAATCAAGAATGATCATGCAGAATTCGAGGTCATGTTGGATTTAACGACGATGACGAGTATGGTGCATATGAACGAATGCACAAGCATGGTGTACGCATCAATATGTCATGTTAAATATGGCCTGGCGAGGTGTAACATAACAACCAGATTAAGCGTCACACAAGAACATATAGGAGCAACCTAGTAACTATCTCATCCGAACACACTGGTCATATAATAGGTCAAGCATGGCACGTAATCATACGATGAGATACATTTAGAAAGCACAGGTCCTATATGATACTAGGGACACATAATGTGATACAAGCATAGTCAAGAGTCATTAAAAGGGGTTCAATAGGATGTTCACGAAACATGAGGCATCATTAAAAGTAACAAGAAGGACATCATGGGCAATATATTATAATCATGCTAGGAACGAATCATCATAGGACACATATAAAGGTACAATAGTTATCACATCATAGGACAAGTACAACATGTAATCATTTAGCGAGTCATATCGGAAATCATAAGTCCCCCAGGATACTACTAGCACATATCGAATCATGACCAAAATCAAGGTAACTCGACTAAATTCATTCTAACATTCATGCGTCATGCATATGCGAAATGATATAACGTGGTGTGTGATCAAGCGAGGTGCCAAGTCATACATCTATGCCAACACTAGAGGAATTCATAAGGTAATAGGGGAAACACTACCGAGTGATAACATGTAAGCATGCTAGGATAAACCATCATATAAAGCAATTGATCATCGAATTCAACATCAATCTAATTTGCATGAGTAAGATATTTCAAGGTGATAGAAAGAGGGAAGGATCACACTATGAGAGACCTAGCTCGAGAGGGAATCAGCAATAATGCAAGCAAGGTATAAATTCGCACAAGTCACAACCAATGGTCCTACATGATACTAAAGGCTTAACATGACATTCGATACATACATGCGCTTGAATGACCAACACATCGATGTGCAAGAAATCCTATGAACATAGTCCGTTGATATAGAAGCATGGGAGGAATATAGCAATTCATAATGCAAGCCTACGCAACAGGCAATATGACTAACATACAAGGTATGTATTCCAACTCAACAACCATTTAAATAAGGCATGCATTTACCAAGACATCACGTCAAATAGCATGATCACAATTGAACTACTAATTTAGTCAACAACCACGGGTAACATCGACTAATCATGCAGGGGAAATCATCTTACGACATTCATACAAGGGAAGTGTAGCACACTATCATGGGCCTAATCTAGGGGAAGACAATAACTATATACAGACACTTATCATGCAATTCATGCTTCAAATCAGTCGTTAGTACGACAAATACAACAGGTCAATTTGACATGCGAAGGCGACATATAATGAGGACAGGAAGCAAGGTGCAACACGGGACCTAAGCAATGGGGCAAGCATGGGTACAAAATGTCATACAACCACGAATTTACATTAAGACTCATCATATTAACATGTACTGGGAATTACATATCATATAAGGCATGTTGACATCAAGTTGTAACACATATCCATCAAGTAAGGAACTCACTCTATCATGATACAAGAACTGAACGATCACACTATCATGAACCTATTTATAGGGAGAACATCAATCATGTTGCTTTCCAACACATGACATTTACATTAATGCACTAGTATGACAATGCAACATACTCAGTAAGGCATGTTGGGATGATAGAGACTTAACATGTGTAACTTGGACTCACACAATGTCCATCATGAACATTAAAGCATGCATTCATCAAGACTTAATTGACAATTATACCACATATTCCCGATCCAACGCAACTAATCACACAATAATATCAAGTGCAAAACAACCAACAGTCGTTAATCTGACGAATACAAAATAGATGGGCATGTTGTAGATTCTTGTCATAAAACGAGTAATAAGCATCAAGGCGTCATCAGCTAGTATGCTAAAGACATCATTTACAGGCATTCATATGAAGAAGAGTTTATCACACTATCATTGACCTAACCCAGGAGAAAACAATTATCATGTAGGTTCATATCACGTGGTTTATATGCTTCCAATCAATCATTAGTACAATTAATACAATAAGTCAAGTAGGCATGCTATGACAGCGTGATCACGATAGAGAGTGAGGCATAATACAAGACTTGATCAATGTAACTAATCATAGATGTAATAACATGAGCAACATTTTACAAATGAGCATTTGCAAGGTACATGCAGGAGGTTACAAAATCATGTCATGCAGTTCAGAGAGAGTCGCCATTACAACCGGACAGAGATCCCTAAGGGCAACCATTGACCTTCCCCAACTAACTCATCACCCCTATTTCTCGTGGGACCTCGGTACGTACGACTCTTTGTGGAAAGAAAACCTCGGTTGATCATCATAAGAATCAAGGAAGACAACCCCAAAAACACCTTACTTTTGACTCAAAATGACATCAAGAACTATCTTCCAATACTCACTCAGACAACCTCCATATACATACATGAGTTTCTGACGCAATGTGTTTACCAACCCGATTCCCATGAAAGATACTGATATCCGGGAGAAAGACTCGATAGAACCGTCAAAGGGTTAACAAACATAGTGGAAGGGGCTATTTCACACAAGCTGGGTTGACCACATAGGATTAAGGGTACTCCCACTATCCCGTTTGTACAGATCAGTCGAAACACATTTAATTGTTAGGCATACCAATCAGACTTTAGCATATCAAGCACTCAGCATAGAATTAGTCAATGACAATTATAATGACCTCCTTCGAGGGAGATCATACTCAGTCTCAATATATAAAGCACATCAAACTATCTAATGTCACTCTTCGAGGAGCGACTGACCGGAGGGGCAAAAACCTCGCGATCCTACCTAACTCGCCACTTCAACGACCTTGGTGCAATCTCCTTGGAGTCTTCTGAACCCTCTGTAAAAAGAAAGCTAGTATTTTGCCTATCATTCCCAACTACACCCAATAGGGGTGGTCTAGCGCCTTTACTACCCACTCGTGTCCCCGTTTGGTCGATTTTCCTTATTTATTACAAGTCGAGTTCATTACTTAGTTCAATTTTAGTTAAGCATCTTAAATTCATTTTGCCCCTATAAATCCTTTTCGAAAAGTCCTTGAAACTGGTGGGTTGTTTTCAAAACATACACTCGACCCTTGTGTACCCGAATTGCACAACCTGAGCTCTGATACCATCTTTGTAACGGCCCAGAATTATGATTTCCGGGTTACGTTTCAAGGGATAAAACCCCTTGTTCGGATCTTGCAATCCAGGTACGGGTTGAGTTTTAAAACAAAATATTTGTACTAAAAGAAGGGATTTCGAACCCTTAAAGATCGCGGATCCATTGGGGATCAAATACCTGCCTTAGTCTAATCGTGAAATCGAGCGAACGCAAAAATAAGGTTGAGTTCAAATACAATCCGAAAGGGAGTATAAAAGAGAGGAAGTGTGGTGGTCTCTCAACCTCTCGATCTAACGCCAAAAGTCTGAACCCGCCAAGCATCCACATAAGCAACGATAACGGCTAGCGATTACCTGAATCTAAAAAAAATGAGGGGGATCTGGGTCAATCATCAGGTCACTCATGCGCGTATGTAAACACACTCTGAGAGGCATATAATAAGCATCCTATTCTTAAGATGAAATGCGTAATGTCATGCGTAAATTAAATCACATATATATACTGACAGTTTAATATAATGCAGAAAGCGATAAATGGATCCACACAGAATGCCAAGTGGCACGTCCCTCTCTTACCTCCACCCCCTTCCGATAAGGCGGAGACTGGCCAGTTCGGTGCTATAGCATAGCAATTTCCTCGTGGTGGTGCACAAACCACGGCGTCATCATATCATATCATCTCATCGCTTGCCCAATGGTGGTGGGTTATCAAATCATGTTCATATAGACTCGATTGACTCAGGGTACCCGATGAGGCTGGGCTACCCTATGACCCTAGCAAAACTCTAGGACTATCACAGATAACGACCGTTCTCTTGCAAGGACATATAACAATCATATGATTTTCATTTTAGCTCCTAAGCATGATTCTAAGTCGTATGGTGCATGGACACTAGCCTACTATATAACACCAGTGCATAGAGCGCCCATCATGAGTAAGTTCAAAGAACTTACCTGGAGTAGCAGATCAGCAAGATGAAAAGCAGCAAGATATAAGCAAGTAGGTTACAGATCACCTAGCAATTATTAATAAATATGCATAAGTAAACTACACACAACGGGATCCATTTACCAATTCATCACATGCTCATCGGTCCATTAATCATAACATCATCAGCATCCTTTATCTCAACTTATCTCAACATTTTATATCATCTTATACCATTGTCATTTTCATAATTGGCTCAATCATACTTCAATCCATAAAATCTCACTCGCTAGTCCAGTTGTTAGTCAAAACAATTACTTCAAAATTATACTTAGCCATTTCTAATTCATAAAATATTTAATCTTCAAAACTACTTCCGAAAATCTGATTAAATAATCCCGGCATACTTTACTTTAGTTAAAATCATCCTTCTAGGGACTTAATAATTTTCAACCGTTATTAAATAATTCAATTTATATACTTTAAAACCGAGCCCTTTTAAATACCGACACACAAATCGATTTCTAAATAATCAATTATTGGAAATCGGTTAAACAATTAATTAATAAATTAAATAAACAAATAAATAACGAATAAATTCGAACCGAACCAACGCCTTTTACCCAAATCGAACCGAACTCGCTAAATCTCAACTCAAACCGGTTCGTCGTCATAAAACAAAAGAAGAAGCGGGGCATGTGACTGGGCAGGGGACCCACGCTGACTGGGCAAGGAGAGGGCCCCCGCCGATGCTTCTCCTTCTTCTTCCTCCTAGTTGAGCTCCCACCTGCGCGGCCATGGCGATCGACGCCAAGTTCGCGGCTGCAGCTGCGCTCAGACTCGCCGCCTCTCCCTCGCTCATCCTCCCCAGCTCCGACCTACCTTCTCGCCGGGCTCGAGCTCACCTCCCACGCCTTGCTCGCGCAGCTCCTACTCAAAGACACGAAGTCGCGCCCGACCTCGCCGCTCTCTGCCGGAGCTCTCGATCTCGCCCAAGCTTCCTGAACTCAGCTCTCACTCACTCTCCCCCGACTAAACTAAGCGGAAAAGGAAGAACGAACATAAACAAGGAAAGGAGGGAAGGTTCAAGAGCTAACCGAGGTGTTCGCGGATGTCGGAGCTTCGAACGAGGTTCTGGTTGTCGTCGGAGGCTCTCGATGGCTCATCGGACCTGCGTCGGATGTGGGTGAGTGTGATGGTAGGGCTCGAGAGTAGTTTGGATCGGAAACGAAGGAGAACGACTTACCGGAAGGTTGGTTCGCGCTCAAACAGAGGCGATGAAGCCTTGGTGGCTCGGTGGTGGCGCTGGGAGCACCGGGGTTGTTGTAGGGCGCTTGGGGACGTCGGGGTGGTGGAGCTCAGCTGCTGTGGCCTTGGAGAAAGGAGGACGGAGGTGCTCGACGGTGGTGATCCAAGGAGTGTAGATAGGAGGAAGGTGATGGATGTAGCCATGTAGGTGGAGTTTTCCATCTTTAAACAGAGGAAGGCAATTGAAAGATGGAGGGACGGATGTAGCTGATTGGAGTGACGGTGACGGGGTGACGACGATGAGTGAATGACAAGGTGAAGGGGTGGGTTGAATTTGAAGGGTAAGGTGAGTGATGGGAGTGGGTGAGGGATTGTGTGTGGGATTGGTTAAACAAATACCCGGAATTAAATCCTGAATACGCGAATTTTGAATCCCAAAATTAGTTTCCGAATGTTAGTTTTCCCGCATCTTGCTTTCTCGATCAATTAGATTTTTTAAAATTAACAAGGATATCGCCATCCGATAATTATTTTGAATTTTCGAGGTAAAACGACGGAAATTTTTCGTCAAATTTTATATTTCGGCCAAAATCCGCTAAATGAGTTCTAAATTCAGTTTATGTTCATTTTTAATTTCCTTTTTCAAAAAATTTAGGATTTTAAGTTCCGAGCCTTTACAGACGAGCTCTCCTAATTCGTGCAAATCTCGTTGCAAAACCCCTTTATACAATGCAAAGCTTCATGTTATCAACCACTATACATAAAGAACTAGACGAAATAAATAAGAAATTTCTTTTGGAACAAGGATCTACAATATAGACCCCTGATTAGCTGGGAAAAAGTCTGCAGAGCAAAAAATCACGGAGGATTGGGCTTATGCAAGTTAGGCGACATGAATAAAGCACTACAAATGAAACTCATATGGAAAATTCTAGCAAAATCGAAGAATCCATTGACAAAACTTAACCAATTTAAGTATTTAAAATCCTCACACATTCCTAGACTATAACAAAATAGTTAGATCATCTTGGCATTGGAGGAAGCAACACCCATTAATAGAAAACTTTAAAAACTGGGTTGATATGGTCAATTGGTAAATGGTCGATCAATAAAATTCTGGACAAATAATTGGATATCAACACAACCAATATGTAAAAGAAACAATTGCCCAGTCATTGAGAACATTGATGAAAAAGTAAGTGACTATATCAATGGTGGAAAATGGTGGGTGGAAAAGCTCCAAAACCAACTACCACAAAATATTGTGGAAGATATCTTGGATATCCCTCTCACGACCATTCGTTTGGAGGACAAACTATATTGGTGACCTGACAGGAAAGGATGGTTTATTACAACTAGTTCATATAGACTAATACCTAGTTATAATAAACGAGAAACGGATAAAAATGCATGGATTTGGAAACTCAAATCCCACCACAAATTAAAAACTTCTTATGTAAAATTGGACAATACGGAAGTGCTACCTAAAAAAACCCGACTAGTTCAAAGGGTTATTCAATACCCTCAACTTGTGCACTATGTAACCACATGACGGAAGATGACACGCATTTTTCTAGAATGCTCTAGTGGGAGTTGACTAACATGGTTACATCCATGCATTCGTCGAGAGATAGAATATATCTAAAAAAGCACAAGAGACATTAGAGTAATCATTGTTTTCCTTGGGAAATAAACTAAGTCAATTTGACAAACAAAAACTAGCATTTACGTGGTGGACAATCTGGCTCATCGAAAACCAACTAACCTTCAACTCGGATACCGTCTCGATCAGCAGGGATATATATAAGCTAGCTAACAGTCATATGAAAAAATGGATCAGAGCATGTAATGAGGAAAATGACTCCGAACAAAACATCACAAAATCACCATATTCTAAACCAACACCCAATCAGAAAGGCCCAAGGAGTAGGGGAAAAAAAAAAGAAACCACCACATGGAACATCTAAACTAAAATTTGATGGTCCAACACTATTTGATGAGAACAGTACTAATGTACCATTGTATACATTATTAGAGATTGGGAAGGCCGATCAATCCACCTAGGATACAATAGAGCTGAAACACAAACAATGAATTTACGCCGAGGTATTCAAAAAGCAGCGGAACTAGGGATAAACAAACTACAAATAGAAGGAGACTCACTCATCATCATCAACCATCTTAATGACCGATACCCCTAGAAGATAGAACTTATTATATATGTCTGACATTGTAACACTTTTGTCAAGAGTGAGAGAAATATACTTCTCTTACGTGCTCTGGTCGAACAATAGAGTGACGGATAAGATTGCACATCTTAGTCCCTCTACCGAGTGCCTCGACATTTACAGTTTTACGCCGATCTTGATCTCTGGACGACTGGACCTCATCCGTACGGATGTTCTCGGTAGGTAGGGATGGCAACGGGGCGGGGAGTACCCTCCCCGTCCCCGTCCCCGTTTACGAACCCCCCGTCCCCGTCCCCATCCCTGTTCAGGGATAGAAAAATGTCCCCCGTCCCCATCCCCGTTGGGTCCTCGTCCCTGTCGGGGAATCCCCGTCTCCGCTAAATTTTTCCCGTTTGCATTCCCCGCGGGTTTTCCCGTCGGGTTCTCCATTTAAAACTTATGGTTTCCCACAATTTTATAGAAAACTATAAGATATTATTAATGTTATGTAAAAAATATGACATAAATATTACATATAATATCTCATAAATGTAAATTATAATGTAAAGGTCTAAAAATAAAAAAAAAACATTTAAACTTAAATAAGACATAAACCACAATGGGGATTTCATACTCTCCATCGAGATCCCCGCGGGGTTTCCCAAAGGGGGCGGGGCGGGGATCGGGTGGAGACTACTATCCCCGTCCCCACGCGGGGAATCACTTTTCCCCAATCCTCATCCCCGTTTAAAATCCCCGTCCCCGTCCCTATTAGCGGGATTCCCCGCCCCATTGCCCCCTATTGGTAGGTTACCTCCCGGAAAAGCCCCCAATCAAAAAAAAAAAAAAAAAAGAAGGAAAAGGAAAGAATTGAAGAGGAGTTTTATTCGGCGAATGAAACAACACGAACACCGTAGCATTGTCCCGTTTTATTCCCTTCCTCTTCGCCAGTACTTTTCGCGAATCGCCGCGCTGTACGTCTCTCCGCCGAATTGTGTAGGCCGCCGTAGATCTCCGAACGCCGCCCTCAACGTTCAGGCGCAACTGCCCAGATCTGACTTCCCACAGATGACGTTGTACCGTAGTGATCTCCGTTGACGTTTCTTCTGCCTCTCCAAAAGGTCGTTTTTCCTCTTTGATTCCCTATCACTCTAATGGATTTATCTCTACAACGTCGAATTGACTGAATTTAAATTCCTTGTAAAAAGTACATGAGCGCAGTTTCTCCTTTCGGTTATTGCGTACTTTTTTCTCCAGTTAAAATCTAGGTTAGAAGATAGGGGTTGTTTTTCCCTCTTTTGTTTCTGTGTGTAGATTTTGGTTCAATTGTATATTCCGAAGGTTAGGATTTTGTACAGTTGTTGGGGGAAAACAAGAATTGAACTCAATAATCGAAAGGAGAAACTGTGCAGAGCAAGGATCAAGATTGAAGGGAAACGAAAGATGAAGGAGACCATAGAAATGATACAAGCAATCCTAATCCCTTCAAATATTATTGCATAATTACGAATGCACGCACTAATAATAAGAATGAGAAGTAGCTGTTTTTGGGGACATAGTGATTAAAATTACCAACATGAATTGGAGTCTCATCTATGCGCCATCCTTTTAATCTCTTACATGTAGTTTTTTGTGCTATAATACGTTTTTTGAGATATATCCCTTGCTATTCAAACTCAAATTTGTTTCGTGTTCCCATTTTTTTATAATCCTTTTTTGGTTCTCATTCTAGAATTACAATTTAGCTAAGGAGGCCCTAGTGGTGATCACAGTTATCTTAATGATATTTTTTGCCTTTGTATTAGAGTGAGTCTTGCTCTTGGTCCTTTCTCTTTTCCTCGAAATTTAATTAACAATAACTTCTCCTGGGTATGTAGAAAGTCTGAAATTTTACAAATAAATCTTTGGTAAGAATCTCGTGCCCCCCTTTTCTATTTTGCTTGTCATTGGTTTTTTGGAATAGAAACCGGATGTATGCTCACATTTAACTAGGTGGTTGGAGCTTTGAGGGTGTAGTTTACATGACTCGCTGTAGATAGTGGTTTGTCCTATTCTGTAGCTAGACTATAGGTGAAGTGTAGGTATTTTAAACTGTTTTACCGGGAAGGGGAATTTGAGATGCGTTTTGGGAAGTACGTAGAAATGAAAAACATGGACGAAACACACTCACCTGCTCACTGCCTTTGCCCAGTCAACTGATCACCACCGCCTTCCGGTTGCTCCACATTCTCTTCCAAGAGATCAGTTCACAAAAATGACATTGATGACAAGCAAGGAAAAGCCAAGATCAGGGCCCGTTGACCATGAGTGAACCATGGTGAGGCTTCCTAGCCACCACTGTATTCTGCATTGTAGTTGTTCTATTGTTCTTTTGGTGCACTGTTGCTCAACAATTAGAAGCAAGCAGTTTTCCTTTTCTTTTGCCAAGCAAATAGCTTTCCGTTAGCATTAGAATGCGGGGTTGGCATTTTGACAGGCAATAAATGTTTGTCAAATATCATCATCTTAGGTATTATGAGATATGTTTAATGAATATGGCGAAAGATGGTGTAATTGTCAAAAACAAATTTGATGTCATCCCTAGTGATTCTTTGATAGGATTCAAAAGCTGATTTCTAACATAACTGAGGATTTTCTAAGCCCTTTTTTCAAGTTTCAATTCCTATGGATCAGACACTCTTGAAAGTACCATTGCTTCAAAAAAATGAGTTTAGGTTTGTTTTTTTATACATTATGAAAACAAAACTAAACACATTTTACTGATGAGCACCCTACCAACAGTTGCCGCATGTTCATGAATGAATCTTTTACTGTAGTTCACTGATGAATTCTTATTTTTCAATATATCTGCAGGAGAGGAAGCTAAGTATGGGCAGGCAAAAGGACATATTTTGGAACTATGTTGAAATTCAAGATAATGGTGGCTTGTCATGTAAATTCTGTAAAAAGGATTTTTCTGGTGGAAGCTCAAGGATCAAATCACACTTATCAGGTATAAAGGGAAGAGATGTCACCACGTGCCCTGAAGTACCCAGAGATGTTCAAGAAGCTGCATTTCATGCAATTAGTACTCCACAAAAAAGGTCTAGGGAAGAGACAGTTGCTACCCCTTCTACTATGCTTTCAGGGTTACATCAGTCTGCATCGTCCGATTTATTTAGGAGGATGGATATGATTGAAGTTAACGAAAAGCTTATAAAACATCTAATTTTGAACAATGTTCCTTTAGATATCATCAAAGAACCATCTCTCCTTAATTTACTACAGGATGTGGCTAAGCTTGGGCCTCGATATGAACCTCCCAGTTATTCAACTCTTGTGACTGAGTCCCTCCCAAGTTTTGAGAAGGAAGTCAAGCGCTATGCACGAACTGTCCAGAAGTCATGGGGCATGACAGGTTGTAGTTTGATAATGGACTCAGAAGGTATGCAATCAACCGCACCTGGCAAATGTAACTTTGTTTTCACTGCATATTCACCCAAAGGGATGATTTTTCTAGAAGTTCCTGTCGCACATGGGCAAATGATTAATGTGAGGAATCTTGTCATGGAGATCCTCGATCATGATAGTTTGTACAATAGCGATGTTGTACAAATTATCATTTGTGATTTGCCTGTTCTTGGTGAAGAACTTGTGCATGTGGATGTGGACAACATTACACACATCCTGGTTGAGAAATGCCCCTGGATATCAAAGACCAAGTGTGTACAGTGTGAAATTCAGAAGCTTTTGCGCGAACTTTGCCATGCATCTGAATGGTTGTCAGACTTGCTTGAAGGAGCCAATTCTCTATATGCGTATGTTAGTAGATCACATTTTAGTGAGGCCTGGTGCAAGTTGTTCGACAAGGGGAGGCTGGAACAGCATTCTACGGGGATTCATGCTAATTCCTTTTCACAACTTCAGTCAATTCTTGAACTTGAACCTGAACTGCGGAGTCAACTGAAAAAGCATGGTCTTTCGGATGAAAGCATATTGAATACAGTTGAAAGAAATGAGTTCTGGACTCAAGGGAAGGAGGTGCTACATGCTTTAAGTCCCCTCCTTCAGATCCCTTATTTGCTTGAAAGTTTAGTTCCAACTTTGGGATACTTTTACCCAGCAATGGAGAAGGCAGGAGTTAGAATTAAGTCACATTGTGATAGCAACCCAAAATTTGAGGAGATCCATAGATTATTTGAAGACAGTAGGACGAGTTCTATATTATATCCGATTCATGCAGCAGCTGCATACTTGAATCCAGCGTTCATGATGAGCGAACAATTCATGGAGAATCACGAGATACAACAAGGGAAAACTTATATGGTGGAGAAGTTAGTTAGGGAAGAAGACAAACAAGCATTTCAAGAACAACTGCATCTCTACAGCAATAAAGATCCACTGCTCTTTGATGGGACGTCAACATCAATGTTGAGACAATATCATCCTGGTAAATACAAGTTCCTTTGATTTTACTGTCATTTTGAGTTAATAATCTTTGTTTAATCTCTCCAATGGTATGATCTTCTTACTAGATTAGATTGTAATTGCAGTTGTATGGTGGGACATGTTCGGTAACAATGTTCCCATTCTGCGTAAATATGCTACCTATCTCCTCAGCCAACCATGTACTTCATTATCAAGTTACCGTCATAATAATCAGTTACAAAGGCCAGATAACTACTTGCTGAGAAAGAATACAATGATGATGGAGGAATTCAACCGTTTAGGTGAACATGTTTTCCAGTTCATTGATCTTGATGAACTTGATTAATCCTGTAAGTTGTAGTGTTTGTTTATTGGACTTGATACACTAGTGTAGGTATTTACCAGATTTGAATACAATGTGATTGTATAATGTGTTGTTTTGATACATAGAACAATGATTTGAACCATAGTTTATCACGCTGCTTCGATGTTATCTGATTGTCATGTAGGCATAGTTTGCTTCATCTGGTCAATTTAGATGACACTAGTAAATGTCAACTTGGGAGGATTGTCATGTGAATTTCCTGCTTCTGTAACATTTAAGGGTTAGTCTTCCTTCAGCTACACATTTTTGCTAATCTTTTTCTTTTGTACTGTTTTAGAGGATACAATTATCCATATTGTGAAGTGCATTTTGCAGCATTGCAGGAGTCCAGTGTAGATGTGAAATGAGGAACGAAAACATCACATTCTTTTTGCGAATGTTTAACGTTTACAACACAATGAATGCCATTACAAGTATGAATACACACTGCACTAAGAAACCAGGAAAATAATAAGGAGTGTCTGACAACTTCAGTGTGAAAATCAGACCCAGAAAAGAAAACCAAAGCCAGTTGGGGAAAAGGAAAACAGTGTATAATATGAGGAATAGACAGTTGGGGAAAAGGAAAACAGTGTATAATTTGAAGAATAGAAGAAATACAAAATCTATATTCGGTGAAGGTGTGTGTTAATTGCAGCTGCTGCATTTGGGGAGACCTAAAGAAGAGATGATGGAAGATCCAATGCTGAAGAGGGAAGCCATGAAGACCAGACTGGTAGCTGCGTTTCCTTTGTTGAAGAAATCATCGACGCCTATTAGCGTTCTTTTCATGTCAATCGCAGCTCCGAATCCTGCAGCTGCCCCCGACAACAACAGGTATGACAGGACCTGCATTTTTCCCATCATATCAATATACTGATGTACATGAATTTGTGTGCTAGTAATATCTTGTAGTATGGTTCTATGTTTGTTGTGTACGTTGTAGTTGAATAATCTTCTGAGACTAAAATCAGCCAGTTAGTAGAATAGTAATTCCGCAGTCACAGGTTCGATATGGAAGTGGTTGTAGTTGAATAATCTTCTGAGACTAAAATCAGTCAGTTAGTAGAATAGTAATTCCACAGTCAGAGGTTCGATATGGAAGTGATTTGTGGTCTATATCTAACCTTGTCACCAAAGAAATCGACGATGAGCATGACTTTCCCGCTGTGTGCACCCGTGATAAGTCGATAGATTCAAACCCGATTTGCACCAATGTGTACAGGAACCCAATCACGACAACCGAAAATGTGTATCTGATACAATGGATTTATACTTATTACATGATGTTGATACAGAACCATAGGAAAATTGCAGTGTACTTTAGTAGTTTAATGAAGTGACTATCTTACCTGTAACTTATGACAGATCCAAAACCAGCTGTGCTACCATCGTCTAAGGTGATGGTGTCAACAGCGAGGACAACGAGCCCAATGAGCAGGAAGATGGCGGTTAGGATCCTCGAGATGAGGTTTCCAATCCCGAAAAGCATAGATGAGGCAGGTTTTGAAGGCGGTGGGTGTGGAGGAGCCAGAGGCTGAGGGCTGGCTGTTGGATAGTGGTACGACTGAGGAGTTGTTGGCAGAGGGCTTGCCGTTTCCATGTTCATCTGCTTGTGCATTCCAAAACTAAATCTTGCTGGGAAGAGAGTGGTTTTTATGGAAACTGGATGTATGTATGAGCCAAACTCTAAAGGTATATATAATGACAAGATCATACAATTGTTTTTTTTTTTTAAATAATAATAAAATTGCAAGGATACAAAATTTTGGTGTTTTTGAAGGTTGACTTTTTTGAAGTTCCGTGTTGATAACCAAGCCAATTACGCAATTAACACTAGTACTACGGAGCAATGTTTTCATTCCTTTTATGGCGGATAGTTTGTTCTTATAGTTTGTTCTTATTGATGACATATTGTGTAAATGTAAGGATTTTGAGAAATGGATGAGATTTAGCTTGAGATTTCAGTTCTAAACAAGATTAAATTCAAATTTTAGTGTAAATTGTAACCCAAAAGCTAACCTAACTTTTGTATTTCTACAATCTGGTTAACGTTGACTTGAATAACTCGATTGAGATTTGTTTGTTATCTCAGTTGGTCAACGTTGACTTCGCAAAACAGGGACATGAATCACATGATCAATTTCGTACCTTGATGATGCCTGCAAATTGCAAAGTCAGCTGTCAAAGTGCATGAACTGCAGCTAATTAGGACGACTTTGTTTAATTAGTAGACTAAATCTTTCTAACAGTTTCACGTCCAATTCTATATATCATTTTTTTTTTTATCTCATGATTTAGAAGTAGCTAGACCCTACTGAACCACCATCAAATGCCTTATGAATGCAAATACATAGGTTTCTATCTTAAAGAGGCAAAATCGAGACATCTGACTAGAAGAGACGAGTAACACGATCTACACACACATTGATCTCTCAGAATATGTGAGAGATTCCAATAATCTCGAACTGCGGGAGGATAAGGAGGATATCCCGTGATAAGGATTTCGATTTCCCATTGACACACCCAACAACTTTTGAGTGCGTTGATCAGAGTCAAATTGTCTCCTTCAATCATAATTCACGAGAGACCCAACTCCTCCGCCTTCCATAGTCCAAGCTTGAGAGTGAGAACTTCCAATGCAAGTTCATTCTTCGAACCCATCTGAGCTCCTCCGGTCGCTATAGGATCACCCAATTGGTCACGGATGATGAAACCTGCAGAGGATATGCCCGAGTTCTTCTGGCAACCATCAAAATTAATTTTGTACGTTCCTGATGTTTTTTCCCATCTAAGATTTCTTTTCTTCCTACTTGGTGTTGTACCACCTATGCCTATCTAGCTCATCTTCTCCATGCTTTTAGGGCCCGTTTGGTACTGATATACGTATATCAGATATGGGACTGGATATCACTCATACCCATACCTATTGTTTGATAAATTGGTATATGGATATCAAAGTGATATACCCATATTTCATTCCTTTGTATTTTCCCCCAATCCCATATACCCTTTTAATTAGAGATATCAAAATGCATGTTTCTATTCTTTCCATCTCATCGCTTATCTTCCTCCCTCCTCTTGCTCCTCTTTCAATATTGCTGCCACAAGTTGCAGCTCGGTCCCGACCTTCGATTTTGCTGCCTCCCTCCACTCCCAAACCGATCCATAACTTGTGCACACCTTCGATTTCGCTGTTGTATTAGAGTATTGTATTACAGTGAGGTCGAATGAGTCTGGGTAGGCAATCGCAGGAGGGTGTGGGGGTGGGTGGGGGGTGAGAGGGGTAATTGGGGTCACCGGGGTAGGTAATTGCACGATGGGGGTTTGGGGTCCCATAGTATGACGTCACGCCATCAGTTTCAACACTTTTCCTGCAATTGATGCAACCATTATAGAACCATTTTCTTGGATTCAGAAATTCAACAATTGTAGCCACGAAAGCAAAGAAACCACTCTGCACGGTTGGATGAAAAGAAGTTATGACATAAAAATCACACTGCAAAAAAAAAAAAAAATGAAATTTGCATTGGCAAATAACCGTGGCAAAAGGGAAGAATGAGGTGGCAAAAGACATTTAGCTTCAGCTTAGCGACGGCATATGGGGGCGTGGCGATTTTTGGGGTGGCAAAATTTTGTAGCTTCGGCAATGATTCATAGCTAGGAATTTAGCCACGGCAACGCTACGGCTAGCGACCCCTGATGTAAAAACAACCCAATTGCCACGGCAAGCTGCCATAGCTAAAGTGTGGGTGAAAATTTTTAAAAAAAAACTGCTTTTTAACCCGGATTCTTCAGACCCGGGCTAAAAAGTCCAATATCTTTTTTTAAAAAAAAAAATCATTGATAATGCATATCTTAGATAGGCATTATAAGCATTTTTAGGCTAGTTAGGTTGCACTTCGTTTACAATCTGTAGTTAATTTGCATCTTGTGAGTATTCTGGAAGGAGTCGGAATCTACACACTTTTATTGATTATTTCAGGTAATCGTGGATCCGATGATGACACAGGAGTTGATAACGTATTATATGAGAATGTCTAGTTGATCGAAGAAGCTTACATGAAGATCAAGCATGATCATATAAATCCCATGGAGTTTTGGCCTTATCTAGATTTGATTTTTGTGGAACATGAGCTAACAAATATAATTGAGCATGTATGATTGAGCTAAAGTATGATTGAAGTCCTAAAGACATTGTTAACTCCACCTTGATGATAAGATCTAACTAAAGGATGTAAAGCCTTGGTTGATGAAAGTCAAAACTCAAGAATCCTGAGTTTGGTAAGGTCTTACCAAAAGGCTCAAGATTTTAGTGTGATTCTACTGGACTCGGAAATGGTTTTGAGTAAATGGGCCTATTTATTAAACGAGCCTAATTTACTCTAATCTAAACTGAGATCCAGTTGTTCAAAGAGCCATTCCAGTTGGGCTTGATCTTTAACATATATTGGGCCTAATTTTTATTTGGGCTCATATTTATTATTTGGTTTTGTTCATAATTGGGTTATTCTGTCTATATCCAATTGCATATCTCTTTGGTTCAGTTAAGATATTACAGGGATCTATGTATATCTTTGTTTGCCCAACTATCTACAAGATCTCCAGAACTTCGGTAAGATCTCACGCAACAAGAGAAGGTTCTGGAATTGACCAAGGATCTCACCCATAAGTTTTGGTGTAGACGTTGGTGTTGAAACGTTCAAATTCAAATCTAGGTGCTGGCCTATTTAAAGAAGAAGAAGACGTCTGTTGGATACAGATCTCCTAAAGCGCTCAATCGTTCACTGCTTCCAAAGTCTTCTTCAATCGATCTCATGCAGCTCCCCACGCAAAGAGTTTGTATTTACTTTGAGTGTGTATGAGGTTTCATTACGCTTTATAGTACAATTCATCTAGGTTATACTAAGGGTTTCTTTACCCAAAAGTATAGGGTACTTCAGTATCCTTAGGTGCTTTGTTTCACTAGAGAGTTTGGGTTGCTAGATAGTAAGGAAGTCTAGAAGTGTGTAAATCTTCTAGAGGTTGTATCTAGGACTCATAAGGCAAAGTGAAATAAAGTGTGTTGAATCCTACGGGTTGGATAACCCTAGGCGGGGACGTAGGCGGTTGTGCCGAACCTCGTTAACAAGTATCGTGTGCTTTTCTTTCCTGCTTGCATTTACTTTTGGTCATTGCTTACTTGCTTGCGTTACTAATCGTTCTTCTCTTCTTAGATAAGGTCTTACAGCTTGCGGTAAGGTCTTACCTTTATGGTTTACGAAAAGTTTACATACTCTATCCAACCCTCCCCTTATAGAGTATTTGCGTGCTCCTTTTCTGCCTATTCCGCACTTCAATTGGTATCAGATCCCAACTCACGTTTTTAGATATTACTATCTGTGAGAACTAACAATGGCAAGTGAAGGTTCATGCGACTTCGGTCAAGGAAGATCTATCTCTCGTCCACCTCTCTTCGTTGGGGACAATTTTATGCACTAGAAATCTCTGATGAAAATGTTCATCATTGATCAGGATCTTGAGCTTTGGCATATCATTACGCGAGGGCTAAATGTCCCCAAGAAGGATGGACCGAATGGAACCAAGCTAGACAAGTCGGAAGAAGAGTTCACCCAAGATGATCTAGAAAGTACGGCAAAAAATAGCAAAGCAGTTCATGCTCTTTACTGTGGGCTGAGCACGGATGAATTCAATCGAATTTCATCTTGCAGATCAGCAAAAGAAATCTGGGATAAATTGGTCGTGACCTACGAAGGAACTAGTCAGGTCAAAGAATCCAAAATCAGCATTTATCTTAGACAATACGAATTGTTTAAGATGAAATCTGATGAGTCTGTGAACGCAATGTTCACCCGTTTTACGGAGATCATTAACAATATCGACTATTTGGGAAAAACATTACAAAATGAAGAGAAAGTTAGAAAGATACTTTGATGTATTCCTAAATCAAAATGGGGTCCCAAGGTGACCGCCATTGAAGAGGCTCAAGACCTTAGCACGCTGGCTATTGATGATTTGTTAGGAAAACTAATCACCCATGAATGATACTCAATGAGGACGATGGGGAGCCTTCCACAAATGTCAAAAACTTAGCGCTGAAGGTTAAAAAAGAAGAATCTCCTGAAGATTCCGAGGATGATGAAGAGGAAGATCCCTTTGCTCTTATAATAAGGGGTTTGGCTCGCATCCTCAAAATGAAGAAGCAATTTTCCAACAAAGAATTTAGAGGATCATCAAGGAACCAAGGTAAGTCTTCTACCCCTTCCAAAAGAAACCGAGTCTTAACGTGCTATGAATGTGGTGAAACAGATCACCTGGTTAAGGAGTGTCCTCTCAAAAAACGCAACAAGGCGAAGAGGAAAGAGTCCAACAAGAAAGTCATGGCGGCTTAGAGTGACTCAGATGCATCAAGCGACTCGGACTCTGAAGAAGAACAAGCCAACCTATGTCTCATGAGCAAAAGCGATGATAAAGATCAACATCTGAATGGAATGGTAAGAAACCTTCTTTCTATCTCCAAGGCCCTTTTGTTTGAATTTCTAAAAAATATGATCTTAAATGAGGAAAGCTGCTGCAGAGAAATCAGCAGTCTACAAGAGAAGGTATTGGATCAAGAAACTTGCATTAAAAGGCTGTCACAGAAATTGCAAAATCTTGACAATAAGAATTCAGACCCTATCAATGAAGGTAAGACCTTACGATCGGAAAATTCCGAACTTAAGGAAAAACTTTCAACTCTCACTGATCAGAACACTGATCTTGAGAAAGAAAAGGTGAAGCTGTCTGAAAAATGTCAAGATCAACAAAAGGCCTTAGTGCAATTCATAAGATCCAAGGCTACTCTTGATAGGATGCTTAGAGAACAACAAATTTCTTTAAATTGAAATGGTATAGGCTATAACAAGAACTTTCTTGTGAAGCCTACCACCAAGTTCGTTAAAGCAAAAGGGAGTTGGAAGACTCCTACGTGTTTCTTCTGTTGCAAGAAGGGTCATGTAAAGGAAACGTGTCCTTACAGGAGAACATATCCTTACATTATCCGAAACACATATCCGGTACGTTTAAATGAACGGATAAGGCAAGTTTGGGTCCCTAAGGGAACAAAGTTGCCAAATATGGTATACCCCCACAACGGATCCAAATCGGTCTATTGGTCAAGCCGGAAAGGTTGATTTTTTGTTTTGCAGGATATCACCAAGACTAAGGATCATAAATGGATTATGGATAGCGGTTGCTCCAGGCATATGAGTGGAAAAGAATATCTTTTTCATCATTTAAAGAAGCAATCCAGCGGTACTATAACTCTTGGTGATAAAGGAAAGTGCGACATCGTCGGTATTGGTAACATTGGTGTTAATTCTAAAAATTTCATTAAAGATGTATATCTTGTTGATGGTCTTAAATATAATCTTCTCAGTGTTTCACAACTTTGTGATAAAGGCAATCGTGTATGCTTTAACAAGGAAAAGTGCATCGTTCAAGACGAAAAGACGGGAGATGTGGTTCTTACGACATATGGAGATTCTAACATTTATGCTCTTAATACAGATTGCATTCTAACCTCCAATCTGAAATGCCTCAAGGCCTTATCAGAAGATCCAAGGGTATGGCACAGGCGACTTGGGCATATTAGTATGCATTCTCTTGGAAAGCTACTGTCTAAGGATCTTGTCCGAGCACTACTAGAATTTTGTTATTTAACATCGGGTAATAGCCGATGTCTTTCAAAAAAAAAAATCGATGTCTATGTGGGTGATGTAAAAAGTCAAAACTTTTTAACATCGGGTAATAGCCGATGTCTTTGTATGTTATAACATCGTTTATATTTTAAAATCTGATGTCTTTGTATGTTATAACATCAGGCATTGGCCGATGTTAAACAATTTTTACTTTTAACATCACCCACATAGACATCGATATTATTTTTATTTGTAGTTTGTTTTACAGTAACCTATGCGGGATTTGAACCCGCATCTTTGTGCTTGAGCACAATGCTCTACCAATTGAGCTAATAGGCTTAATTACATCAACCAAAAGTAGCAAGACTCATAGAAAAATAACGAAGGCTCTCAATGCAGAGAGTATGTACTAGTGCATACATGTAATACATAATTATCTCGAAAGCAACATTTAAACAATATTTGATGGTAAATGCCTAATGACAATTTTATTAGATACCTGTACGGTTTCTTCGTAAGAGAAAGCATGATCAATTTTCATTTTCTTTTCCAAGAAGTTAATTGCTTCTTCTTCCTTTGATCCAGCACTTGTTGCCTGATACAAAAATTATAAACTCCAAAGCAGTGAAAAAACTAATTCTAGCATACGATAAGGTCAGCCGATGCTTCAAGTTCATGTTAAAATAGTTTACACAAATGGCAGATAAGCTTGTCATATATTCTGTTTTTTCCTGAAGTGATGCTTTATTGCAGACTTTACCTCACTTTTCCTCCTCCCAGTAACAATATATAAGAGGGGATGAAAAGACACAAGAATATCCCAGTAACATGAACAAGACTGAAGAACATGACAGGAAAAAACACTCACTAGTGGAAGTAGAAGTATTCTGAAAAGGGATGCCAAGATCTAATTCAATATTCAATCTCCCTGAGGAAGTACATCAATTTTGTCCAATAAAACAAATGTGGAGATTTAAAAAAAGAGTTCAATGTTTATCAAAGAAGAGCTAGTGACTGGATGAAGAAATATTCTAGAAAAGGGCAGCCAACATTAAAACAAATAAGCACCTGCAATAAAAGTTCACCGCACAGTGACAATAAACTAACTAGATGCGAGGAGAAATGCTTAACATGGCAATCTAGCAATCAACAATATTGAACATTGAAAAAGCATCACATCTTAGAATGTGATAAATTACTCAAATGCATCCACTAATATTTTAAATTCAGTAACAACTTTAACCACATTTCACCCATGATCATAGAACAGAATAGCTGAAGTCAATAACTTAACATTGTCCAAACGACAATCCATTGATCATTGCATAAACTCAGTTTCAAAGAATGTGCAAGAAAATGCAGTTTTTTCCTCATATAATCATATGTTCCAACTAAAAAAGAGAACACTGACAGGAATGCATCAGGCATAAAACTTATCACACAAGGGAACTGGGCACTGTCATTTTAATCCGCTATGGCTTTTGAAAGGTCAAGCGAAAATCAAACTTCCAAAGTCAATATCATACAACCACACCTAAGATTTTGAAAACAAAGCAGGAGTGATTGAGAGTAAAAAATAAATAAATTATTGCTAGAGCAATATAAATGCCAAACAGGAGGATCAGACCCAAAACTTGGCATGGACTCAAAATTTGATATGAACAAGTCAGATTCTTGAGGCGAGACTTTACCTCTCTAAGAAAGTGATGGTATGTTTTCCGTGGGAAGAAAGTGTAATATGGAGGCAAGTGGGGCACAATATCATGGTTATGTACAAAATGAATTGTGTTGGGTACAAGTTGACTGTAGTAAGATACAAAAACGGAATTAACAACACGAGGCTGGCCAAATGTCAAAACCTGAACATTCTTTCCTTTGTGATGTACTTGAAACTGAAAGCAGTTCATCTGTTTAACAAAGGAATAAAGCAGCCAAAATAACAACAAAGTGAAGGCATTGATCGATAGAAAAGCATGATATAAAAATTTGCTTAACGGATGAACATCTTCATTAAAAATTTGCTCAACAGTTCATCTGTCTACTTTCCTAGTTCTGCAGCGTAGAGAGAGGGAAAAAAGGATGAACATCTTCATTCAAAATCTGCTCAACGAAGTCTTTATTTAATAGCTAGCATTTGGTTAGGAGAAACAGTGAACCAACTCATGAGATAAAAATTAGTAATGTGGAAGAAAACAGATGGTATCATCAACGCAAACATAAACAAGGATGAAGGATGCGTGTGCATAAACGAGAGGTAATGAACATCTCTCATCAATAATCATAAAATAACCATTGATATCATCAACAAAAATAAACAAGGTTTAGGAGAACAGTGAACCGACTCCTCGTATAAAAATCAGTATTCACACTTTACCGAAAACTATATGAAAACCCTATACGCGCTCACACTAAAATCATAAGATGTCCCTAATCTCCTTATTAAGAGCAACCCTCAGTGAACAGATAAATAAATATACATCTCCATTTATTCTCTTCAATCATTCAACGCAAAACCAGCCAAAAGACCACAGATGACAGATTCCGCAAACATCTAGTTACAAACAACCATTCATTACACATGAGTCAACCCAACAAACACCAAAACTTCAACATGGTGGTGAATTCAGAGCAAGGTAAACAATTAAATACTGTAAGCTATTGTGATTAATAAAGTAAGGTAAAGGGACAGTACCTGGAAAGAGAGTCCTGAAGAAACTGATGCACAAGCTCCACCCTCGAGAAGCTGCTCAGCACGACGCAGAACAATACTCAATGCTTCAGGTGTCGGCAGTCCAGCTGCATTAGATGGAAACTCTGTGGGTGGCCGATCGGGCATGTTATGTGATGATTGATCTTGTGGATCTCCTGATAGATTGAAAAATATTATCAAGCAACAGATCTCAATTAACAACTAGAGAGCAGTTTTTGAGATTACCAATTTGTGACAACACTCCCTCCATGCTTGTTTCCACCTATGGATCCAATGTCTCCACTTTCTGACTTGTTTTTGAGTGGTTTTAAGTTTTCAAATATCTCCTGAAAAGATAATGGAAAACAAGTGTAAAATTGAGGGAAAATATTACAAAGGCAGCATAGTTTTTCATTCAGAACGGAGGTTATTCGGGGTAAGAAACCTACCAAGTTTTTTAAACTGATTAGCATAATGGACTGTACATATTTTCTCAAATATTAATATAAGAAAAATCAATTTAAAGCATAGGAGACCTACAAATTTTCATGCCTATAATAGGAATTAAGATACAATCTCTATTATTTCAACTGTTTAATAATTATATAATGAACTGGAGTACCCAAAAACAGATTATGTTATGTGACCAAAAACAAAAAATCAAGCGGAAAAAGGAAACGGATTACAGATAGAAACTAGACACCCTTAATAGGCTCGCATTGCTTCATCAATTCTCCCTAAAAATACAAGTGAAAAGGGTACGGAATCAGACATTCTCCAATCAATAAAAAAATCAGTCAACAATGAAACGGAACAGATACAAAGCCACAAATTCCGATTGCATCACCAGGGAAAAAAAAGATAAAGCAGAACAAAAAAATTGCAAACTAAATTGAACAACCGAAGAATGATTCAATACCTCAAGTCGGGTCGGACTTCAGGACTTTTAGAGCGCAGATTTGGAATCGAAATCAGAGGGTGATAAGGGAAGAAGTCGGAATAGTGCTTTGAATTTCACGGCGAAGGGAGGCAAGCCAGAAGAGGAGGACGATGATGAGTGAATGTGACGGAGCGAAGAGCAGCAGCGAAGTCGCAGACTCGCAGCAACGAAGATCTAAAAAGAAAGGTAAACCCTAAATCTGGTGTGTATGGGTTTAGATCTGAGAAGGAAGAACGGATCTAGGCGGATTTGCGAAGGGAGGTGGTGGGAGGAGGAGGTGGCGGAAGGAGGAGGTGGAGCGTGCCGCCGGCGAGAAGGAGGTGGAGCAAGGGGTCGGTTTTGGAGTTGACTGAAATAAAGAATGAAGAATGAAGAAAGAAGGGGTACACCGTACACAGATTTGTTTGAGCGGGTGTTAAAATGAATTCAAGTTTCCTTACGCGCCTTCTAATTTTTTTTAAAACACATCTTTAACATCGGTCAAATAAATGGGATGATGTCTATGTTTTTATTTACATCTTAAATTTAAAAAACGATGTTAAAAAATTATTTAATATGACAGGTTTTTCTGACTGATGTTAATCAGCCGATGTTAAAAAGCAGAATTCTAGTAGTGGAGGACTTCCGGATCTGGATTTTAAAGTTGATGATCTATGCAATGCTTGCTCAAGGGGAAAACACACTCGTAGTTATTTCAAGAAAAAAAAGGTCATTAGTACTACTGGACCTTTAGAATTGTTACACATGGATTTATGCGGACCTATGTGTGTCAAATCTCCCAAAGGTAAACAATACATTCTTGTAGTTGTTGATGATTATTCACGATTTACTTGGGTTTTCTTTCTCAAAGATAAATCAGAAACTCTGCTTTATTTTTCAAAACTTTGTAAGGAGTTACAAACATTGAAAAACCTACCCATCGTTTCTATTAGAAGTGATCAAGGTAGAGAATTTGATCAGTTAAACTTTGACTTATTTTGTGCGAAATATGGTATTTCTCACAATTTTTCTGCTCCAAGGACACCTCAACAGAACGGGGTGGTGGAACGGAAAAACCGCACCCTAGAGGAGATGTCAAGGACTATGCTATTAGAAAATAACTTGCCCAAGTCATACTGGGCAGAGGCTGTGAATACAGCAAACTATATTCTCAATAGATGTTTGATTCGATCAATTTTAAAGAAAACTCCTTATGAGTTTTTTAAAGGAAGAAAACCAAGTATATCTTATTTCAAACCATTTGGATGTACATGCTATGTACATAACAATGGGAAGGATAATCTCAGGAAATTTGATGCACGCAGCGACGAAGGTATATTTCTTGGATATTCGAATCAAAGCAAGGCTTATCGAATATTCAACAAACGTACCAAAATAGTCGAGGAAAGCATACATGCGTTATTTGATGAAAGTGATAACGGTACCTTGAGTGAAGGTTTTGCAGATCTCAAATTAAACACCTATGAGGACTATGAGTCGGATGGAGAAGGCAATGATCAAGAAAAGAGCAAATCAAGAAACATGCAGGATCCATTTCAAGATCTTACTAAGCTATCGCAAGGCCCTGGAACTCAGTCTCAAGGCCTTACCGATGAAACCAATCTAGAAAATGGAATTCCTCCTGAGCCTCTTGAACAATATCCCACAAGTCCTCCTGAACCTCAGGAGCCTAAACTTTCTTCCCATGGTGCTTCAACGTCTAATCAAGAATCAGCAAGAAGAAAATTCAAACATGCTTCTTCTCACTCCTTGGCAGACATTATTTTGGATCATTTGTCGGGTATTTAAACTCGTTCCAATCTTAGAAACTTGTCTGCATTTCACGCTTTTGTCTCTCTTACAGAACCAAAGAAATACACCGAAGCTCTCAAGGAACTAGATTGGATCATAGCTATGCAAAATGAACTCAACGAGTTTGAACGCAATAAAGTATGGACCCTTACGGCTAAGCCGAAGGAGAAATCGATTATTGGAACTCGATGGGTATTTCGAAACAAGTTGGACGAATGAGGCAATGTTATCCGAAACAAGGCTCGACTAGTTGCACAATGATATAATCAAGAAGAAGGTATTGACTACGAGGAGACTTTCGCTCCTGTAGCCCGACTCGAAGCCATTCGTATGCTTCTTGCCTTTGCATCCTTTATGAATATCAAACTTTATCAAATGGACGTAAAGTGTGCCTTTCTTAATGGGTTTTTGGATGAAGAAGTTTTTGTTGCTCAACCTCCTAGTTTTGAAAACGATGAATTTTCGGAGCATGTTTTCAAGCTTGATAAAGCTCTGTACGGTTTGAAACAAGCTCCTAGGGCTTGGTACGAGCGGCTTTCTAAATATCTCTTGGAAAACGATTTTAAAAGAGGATTGATTGACAAAACTCTCTTCATCAAAACTCATGGAAAGGATATACTCGTCGTCCAAATTTATGTTGATGATATTCTTTTCGGAGCTACTAACGATTCTTTGTGCAAGGAATTCTTTAACATTATGTGCAAGGAGTTTGAGATGAGCATGATGGGAGAGTTGAATTTCTTTCTCGGCCTTCACGTACATCAAAGCTCTAAAGGCATATTCCTTAATCAAGGAAAATATACACGAGAGCTACTCAAGAGGTACAAGATGATCGATTCCAAGGTAGCCAAAACACCTATGAGTTCTACACTTTCTCTGGATCAAGATCTTACCGGCAAAGAGGTAAATCAGAAAGAATATCGAGGTATGATCGACTCTCTCCTATATCTTACTGCTAGCAGACCTGACATTATGTTTAGTGTTTGTATGTGTGCAACATTCCAAGCTAATCTAAAGGAATCACATCTGATCGCGGTAAAGAGAATCTTGAGATATCTTAATGGTACTAAAGATCTCGGATTATGGTACCCACATCAAACACGCTTTGATCTTATCGGATTCCCCGATGCTGATTTTGCAGGGTATAAAGTAGATAGAAAGAGCACCTCAGGGTGTTGTCAATTTCTTGGGGCATCCCTTATAAGTTGGCATTCCAAGAAGCAAAATTCAG
Source organism: Persicaria tinctoria (assembly GCA_037127255.1). NCBI lineage: Eukaryota > Viridiplantae > Streptophyta > Magnoliopsida > Caryophyllales > Polygonaceae > Persicaria > Persicaria tinctoria. The sequence goes on along the minus strand of JBANSL010000002.1, from coordinate 42,737,422 downwards.
TAGCGCTTTCAACAACCGAAGCTGAATATATTGCTGCTGGAGCTTGTTGTTCGCAAGTCTTATGGATTGCACAACAACTCCAAGATCTTGGAATCAACTATAAGGGTATTCCCATCAAATGTGATGGGAATACCCTGTACAACACTCAAGAACAAAGCACATTGATGTGAGACACCATTTCATCCGAGATCATGTTGAAAAAGGAGATGTGTCTTTGACATTCATTTCTACTGAGCTTCAACTTGCAGATATCTTTACGAAACCTCTTCCCGAAGACAGATTTAATTTCATCCGATTAGAACTTGGAATTCTTAACAAGGAAGCATCGATGTAGGGGGAGAAATCGTATCTTATGATATTTGTATTATCTCCTACATCAAGATCTTGAATTATAATTTAATGTCTTACTTTGGAATAGTTTGATGTTGAATTTAATTTTCAAATAAAATTTTTGGATCAAATCCAATAGGTAATATCTCTTTAGATATTTATCCTTAAAGATCTTTTGGTTTTATCTTTTCCGGATTATTTTCTTTAAGGTTAAAATTGTTTTACCCAATTTTCTTGTATTTATCTTGAAAAGTGGTTATGATTTTAAACGAAGATATGGCCGGATTCTTTGTACGGATTTTTTAGAAGTTCAAAAGTTTCTCTTTCTCCCCTATTTACATCTCTCTCTCTCTCACCCGGTCATATCACACATCCACTTCTCTCTCTCTCTCTCTCTCTCTCTCTCTCTCTCTCTCTCTCTCAGTTTTCTTCCCTTCCCAAGAATACTCAAGTACTCCCCCCTCTCCATGGCTCCGAAGAAAGCACTTCTCAAGCAACTGGAAACCTCCTCCGAGAGTGAGGAAGAAGGGGAGCGCCACCACCGGAAGATAATCAAACGGGAGCCCCGGTATCCCTCTCACAAACATCCACGCCAAGTGAACCCCCGTGCTCCAAAGAAGGCGCCTCGCCAGCAGCATCTCCAGGTTCCAATTCCACATGAGGTATTCTCCGATATCCCTCATGCCTGGTTTATCAATCATACGACTTCAGGAATGTGGAGGGATTGATATGTTCATTGACCTATTAACTGTTGTGAGCACGTGGATCTAGAATTTATAGAATCTACAAAACTCCCTTGCGTCAATTTGCTCAAGAACTCACACGTCTGGTCCTTTCTCAACCCCGAAACTGTATCTTACCCTTGTCTGACTAGGCTCTTCTTCCTTAACCTTACTGCCAGCCGAGAAAATGGGAGCGCGGCCTCGTGTTGTTCGGCAGTGCGGCCTCGTTTTGTTTAATCGAAAACCCTAGTTTATGTTGTTTTCGTTTTTGGCCGACTATACTTATTAAAGGGCGAATGATGTTATTTCTTAGACCACTACTATTCTATTTTTACGTTCATCAGATACTTTAGAGATTTGAGCGATGTTTTCCTTGAGGAACTAAACTCATCTGTTCTGCCTATAATTTAAACCTTTATTTGGATTGATTGTGAGTTTCTAATTCTCGTTCCTTGTTTCCTATATTTGAATGCTTCAACTTCTTTGTGCTTGATTGTTTATTGTTTTGTTCTATCTTGTCTGGCCAACTCGTTAGATCAATTCAATTGCTAAGGTTTTGTAGATTCCTGATTGTGAACCTTAACCTAAGTAGCAAACTTGTTCCTTTAGGGCTGATTGAACTAATTGAATAGGTAGGAAGTTGGATGTGTTGTTAAATCCATCTTTAGGGACTGCAAATACCTTGGTTAATCTCTGAACTTAAAGCTATCAATTGGGTTCAATCCTTCTTTATGGACTGTTCGACTGATAAGGGTTTCTAGGACTGATTGGACTAGTAACTATATTAGGTCGGGACAAGGGCATTCACAGGAAACCTAAAAGGACAAGAGGAAGTTACAATATCAGTTCAACCAAATAAAGTGGATAGTTGTAGATAGAGCGATCTTCTCTAAATTATTTTGCATTATTTGTTTTTATTTTATTTTGTTTTCTTTTCAATCTCAAACAACCAAAACCCCCTTTTCTACTAATTGGTAAATATACATTGCTGAGAAATACTTGATTCTCCGTGGGATCGACCTCTTACTTACTTGCTATACTAGTTCTAGTTTGTAGGTTTGAGTTTTATTTTGATACGGTTTACGCGACTAAAAACCGTTCATCAATCACACACATAATTTACCTATATAATAAAATTTCATTAATTATACAAAATTTACATATATAATAAAATGTCAAAAACTATATAATTTATATACATAATTATAAAATTTACATAAACAATAAAATGTATAAAACTACAACTAATGACAAGATGACTTTCTTTTTTATCTACTAAGATCAGCATCAAATATGGCAAAATATCTTTGCTGCATGAAGCTAGCTACTAAGTTTGACATTCAAGTGAAATTAACTACAAAGCAAGTTTATGGCTTATCAATCGCTTTAAAATGACTTTATGATAAAAGATGGTTGATATATATCTATGCTTCTATGGATTTATTTTTACCATCAAAGGTGCAAGATTACAGGGTACCTTATGAAATTCCTCTGGGGTTTGAGGTCTTCTAAAACCCCAATGGAGCTCTGGAAGGAATGTATCAATGTGAATAGGGATGACCACTATATAACCTTGTGTGTCACATGAGCAAGACTTCCAACAAGGCTTCCGTCCACCAGTGGTTCTTTTGCTGACGACGCTGTCCCTGTGTTGGAGAACTGAACCAATGCCTGCGAAAGAAAGATGGATAATAACTAGAATTTAGAACATCATTCACATCATGAAGATTGGAAACACCATAGCCATGCAGTAAATGCTTATTTATCTAACCTAGAATCCTATTGTTTTCTCAAAGGTAGTTATTTTATGTACTGCTCAAAGTGCCGATAAAACCTTTCAGCACAAACAAATTCCAGATAAAATAAATACATAGTAAATCACTGAAAAGACATGTTTTATATCAGAACTCACATTGAAGAGCACCAACTGATTGAATGAGGTTCCATGTTCCATCAATATAATTTATGTACCATGAAAGAAAATTCAACCAGTAAAATAAAATAAAGGCTTTTGAAGTGGTTATGACAGAAAGATGTAAACTTCTAACTTCAGGCTAGCAACAAAACTTACAGATCCATAAATGGGATTCGCAGAAGCCACCAGCCTTAGCAATAGTCACTGTTTGGTGCTCTGATAGAAGCACCATGCTTTGATTAAGATTATACTACACTTGAAGAGATTGTGTTTCCCAATCAGGCGATCAGCTGATCAACCTGTCAAAGTCAATACATATACAAGTTTCAGCCTTGAAAAGAGTGAGAAATGGCCTAAATAAAATGATGCATGATTATAAAATGTTAGGAGGAAGAAGAAAAGACATTCAATACAATTCTACAAGGGAAATGAAGCATAAATTTGGTTTCAATTTTTTTTTAAAATTCTGTAGAAAAATAAAAAGAACTATAAGTCTAGAAGGCTTTTTTTTTTAAATCCAAGCTAGGGCCACACCTTGTCAAGACTGTTGTAATGAATGTGTTCAACTAGTCCACTTTTCTTGTTCAAGTTTTGAGTATTGACATTCTGGAAAGTAAAACAAAGTTTGATACACTTACACTTTAAATTGAAGGGAAGGTAATAAAAGAAGGATTAACTTAAATAAAGGTTGAAAATTGCCATTAATTGCCAAAAATACCACCAAATAGGCTTGGATCATAGCTTGGCTTATTTTTGTGAATATCAATACCTTAAACTATTCTTCTATAATACACTGATTTAGTTGTTTAGGTTAAATTTACGAATCCCCACCCCCCTCCCTTTCCGTGACATAGCAATCCACTTATAAAAGGGAAATTAGCTTCTCTCATCCACTCCAAGTTTTTGTTATATTTCGCAGAAATCGGACGCACTTTGGAGCTTAAAGGAAAGTCATGAAGAAGCCAATTCAAGGATGGTGCAGCTGGAGAAAACGCCATTTTTCACCATTCATCACTTCGAATCAAGCTTTGAAGTCTTCATGAGAGTTGTAACCCTTGAAAAGAGCTTTCTAACCCTTGAAACCCAGAATCGAAGAGCTTGAGGCTATTCTTCGCGCCAAGAAAGACAACGCCTCCTCCTGTGAACCAGTCAACGTCGACTGCATTCCACTCGACATCGACCGAGCTCACTCGACATCGACCTGTGCTCCACTCGATTTCGACTCAATGGGCCAAACTGGAGGAACTAATCCAGAGAAGTCACTCGATGTCGAGGCAACACCACTCGACATCGACTGGTTCTCAGTCGATATCGAGTGCTCTGCAGAACCCAAGGTAATTCTTTCCCCGACTTCTTTTTCATCTACATACCTTGTTTTTGATAACCAAATTGAAGGGACCCAAGCGATGGCAAAAGAGAAGCCAAACATAGTTGTACATGACATTTGAAGATCACTTTTGCCCTATAGGGTGAAGGCCATCCCAAACGATTTTGAGCAACCAATGTTTGTGTTTAAGTATGGGGTCCTAGCAAAGTGGCACGAAGCTCCGCATGATGAGGTGGAAATATCTATTCCCACTCCACCGTTTTGCTGTGGTGGAGACGCGCAAACAAATCAACATATGAAGCGGAAGAGGTATGATGATGAGGTATGTATATTTTCTTTATATCTTCCCTTATACATGCTAGCTCGAGCCAGGGAAGATGAATGGGTGAAGCCATGGAGCGTCCACTCGGGGAGGTTTAAGCTTCTTCATACGATGCCCCCGGATGACATCCCACGCTCCCCACCACCGGATGAACCACCAGATCCACCTATACCTCCGGACAAAGATGAGCCATGCTAATGCTTAATGGAGAAGTCGGCCTAGCGACTATAAAGTTTAGAGCTTGTAAATAGACAATTATCTTTTTGGGATTTTTGGACATGGTTGCTTTTGGTTTTGGTTTTGGACATTATTTTCTATTATGGGTATTTCTCTTCTAATTTTTTCAGGGACAAGGAAGGGCATTTACACTCGATTTTGAAGCTCTACACATCTGTCTAGTGAGTTTCTTTCTTTACCCTTATTTTTTATACAGTGAGGAAACTGTAATGTTTAAGTATGGGGTGGGGGAAGGGCTTACTTTGTGCATATTTGATTTTATTTGACATTATGTGTGCATATTTAAAGCTTAATTCTTGAATTGCTTATACATGGCTATTTTGGAATTCATTATATATTTATGTGCTTACATGCATGTTTTCCAAAGGTTGAAAAAAATGACCCCCATTGAAAATTTTGATAAGTGTCATGGAAGCTTTATTGAACTCGACGATGCAAAATTGGATTCATTAGAGATATAACATGAAATTGCCTAGTAAAGGGAAGTCACAATGAAGTGCATATTTTTATTGAAAACCATGAAAGGAGGTAAAAACTTGATGTTGCTTTTGACATGTTGCATAATAAGAGGATGGAGGACTTTATATTTCCATATAATACTCATATGTTTATATTCCTTAGCCTTACCTATGCTTATGCATCACAAAAGCCATATTGAGCCTTATTTCATATTTTGCTCCACATGGTCCAAATATTGCCCATTCTTTACCTTATCTGGGGATTATGTTGAGAATGGTGTTACATTATGGAGATTACTATAGGGTTGCTGTGTTGTTATTATTATTGGAGTATGGTGGGAAATTGTTTGAAATATATGGAAAATTTAATGAGTGAAAGAAAATCCGGTCACCTCAGGAGATAATGGTGGATCGACCCTACTCGCTAAGATAATAGTTCGGCGAGATGGGACACAAGGTGAGGAGTCCGAAGCACTAAGTATCCGGGGCCATTCATGACACCCATGTTTGCGACTCGCGAGAAGGCGGTGCTGAGGTTAGAGAGGTAAAAGCATTATATTGAAAAAAACATTGAGCGATGAGAGAAAGGTGATGATTCTTATGAAGAAGAAATGTGGTATGAATATTTGGAAAGTACTCCATTTCCCCGGATCATTAGCACCACATGGCCAAAAATTGCTCACCTTTAGCCTTTTACCAATCTACTCCTTATTTGAGCTTAAATTAAAGTCCTCTTGATTATTAATGCTTTGTCACTTATGAATCGTTTTGCATAACCCTCCTTTTGTGAGTAGATGTTGCTTTTTAATTGCACATGCATGGATTTGTGACACTAGTACCTTTTCGAGGATGGTAATTGATTGCAGGGTTATATGAGAATGAATCTAATATGTTGAGAGTTTTGATTTCTTCCCCTGTATGACGATTACAAGTATTGCTTGAGGACAAGCAAGCTTAAGTATGGGGTGTTTGTTGTGAGCCTAATTCGCCATGTTTTACATCTACTTTTATATCGATTTTTGTATACATTTCATACATTTGGGTTAGACTAATACATAATTTGTGTAGTTTATGTTTGTTTGCAATATTTGGAGGTCTACACAAGTTTTTGTTATATTTCGCAGAAATCGGACGCACTTTGGAGCTTAAAGGAAAGTCATGAAGAAGCCAAGTATGGTGCAACCCTCGAAAAGAGCTTTCCAACGCATGTTCATATGCGTCAATCGGATGAACGAGGACTCGGGAAAGTGCGTTTCGAGAACAGAGCAGAATGCTGGAAAATATAGAGGACGTCGATTTCGACCAGACTTGGTCGATATCGACCTAATTTCGGTTGATTTTTCTCCTGGAGGCCAGAAATCGACCCAGGAAGCCGAAGGAGGAAAGAGGTGGTCGATATCGACCATGCCAGGTCGATATCGAGTTGGCCAAAATCGAGTAGAAACCTAGGAATCGACCAAGGAAGCTGAAGAGGAAAATTGCAGGTCGATATCGAGTTAATCAAGTCGATATCGAGTTGAAGTTGGTCGATTTGTCACATGGAAGCCGAAATTGAGTTGCTGAAGTGAAGACGGGAAATTTCAGGTCGATATCGAGTGACCCAAGACGGGAAATTTCAGGTCGATATCGAGTGACCCAAGTCGATATCTACTTTAGATATAGTTCTTTTTTTGATTTTTTTCTTTATTTCCATAGTTTAACCTTACAAGTAATAGATAGATATATTTAGATATAGATAGAGTTTCTTTCCTAGATTAGCTTGGAATGAAGCCTATAAATAAAGCCCTAGGGGGCTGACATTCAATCAATTCAAGCCAAGTTGTCTTAGGACGCAAGGAGAGAGAAAAGAGAGGAGAGATTGGAAGGTTTTGTAAGTTTTAGTTTATTTTATGTTAAAGGTAATTTCTTTCATTATGGTTTCTTTCTAATTTCCTTCTTCTAGGGTTGTGGTGATCCCAACAATAGATATGTGTGTTTAAATTTATGAATTTGTATGTCTTTATCATCATCTACCTATGTGCTTAATCCTTTGCGAAAGTTGAGGAAATTCCTTATTCATGATATTGAAGCGAAAGTGATCTTATTATGAATTTCGATCGTAATTAGGGTTTATTTGTGAGAGCCGACTAATCCTAATGAAGAAAAGGTAGAAACAAATTAGGTTTTTATGCGAGAGCGTCTATCACCTAAATTGTTGGAATTTGCGAAAGTCGATTCTTTGATATAAAGCATGCATCTTTATGTGATTTATAATCTACACATATGTTTATTGCTGTGGTGATCCCTAACCATGGAAGTTTTCGTCTTTATTTGCTTTTTTTTTTGGCACATATTCTACTCGATATCAAACCACCATTCTCTCTCCATCCCTCGACATCGACCAACTCTTAGCCGACGTCGAAACCAACCTCTCCACCTTTTCCCGCTACCCCTAAACCCCAAATCACACTAAACCTAGAACCGCCGACTTCTCTCCTAAGGACGAACCTGACTCCACTATCCTATAGCGGGGTCTTGACTATAAAATTATTTGGTCGAGAAACCCTCTCGTCAATACCCTAGATAGGCATAGCCTTGAATAAAGCAACTTACAGCGATTCGAGAGGTTTTGGAAACGAGGCCCAAATGGATTAAAACTATAGCTGACAAGCATATAAACAGCAAACCCGTACATATCCCAGTAGATAAAGAGACTCGCTTCTGATATTTTACAATGTTCAGTGGAGTTGCTGGAATTGCGTAGAGCTACCACTTAGGAAGCTGATTCTGCATCCCTCTTTAGCAGCTCCTGCCAAAGACAACAATTTCAGCAACCATGCAGATGAGAAACGTGATATTTTCATTCACCACAAACGTAACAAAAAGAAAAAAAAAAGGGTCAAAGCAATCATTACTGTTTAAAAAAAATCAATAAATAAAAAAAAGGCAACAACATAAAAACAAAATTACCTCTGACTGTGTCTCTGTATTAACATGTTTATCGCATCGAACGCCACGAAAAAACAATTCCCCACCAGAAAACTCTTTCCCTAAGCAAACATTTAAAGTTACCTCCGCATCATCCACATGAAAACCTGCCGATTGAACATAAATCAAAGTTACTAAACCATCTGACAGAAGAAAACAATAGAAAAACCTGTCAGCGAAAAACAACAGCCAAAGGCAAGCATTATGGATACAAACAAGGCAAACTTCCTTTTGACTGAAATTGAAACTAAAGTAAGAATTGCAACTTTAAGTTGAATTTTCTGCAGAAAGACAGTCCTCACACATATCTGTAAAAAATGGACAATACTATGACCAACAGATACTTTCGAATTAATGTAAACAACAAAAACCTTAATATTCGAATTAATGTAAACAATAAAAACCTTAATATTGATATTTGGATTCCAAAATCAAAGCAGGAATAATTTTAAAAAAGAAAAGCGAGGTACTACAACATATTACAGATCCACAAGTCACCTTGTGATGAGAAATGGGAGAAAGAAGAAAAGAAAGAATTGTGGGGGCAAAAAAAAAAAGAATATAAGAAAGCATGAGAACGATGATAGAAACCACCAGGATCACTCCTAGTAAAACCACTGATTGCAAGTATCTTGCACCAAGAAATTGGTGGAGAATCTCCAAATTTGTGTTCAATTCAATAATCCAATATGGCCTTACAAGATGCAGTTCTCCTCCTTTTATAATAAAATAAATAAATAACTAACTCCTAAAACTAATTAATTAAAATGCAGGAAAAGGAAAATTGCATAGGAGAAGTGGGAGATGTGCCGAAAAACTAGGAAAGTGGGATGGAAAACAAAGTTAACTAACTAATTTCTGCAGGAAAGTGAATATACTAATTAAAACATAATAAAATTATAACGGGGGTTCGTATCAGATTGTAAACAATCATGTCAAAACACTTGTCAATAATTGAGCATTCTAGTCCCAACAAAATAAGAATCCTATCAAAATAAAACTGTTGATAAAATAACGTAATGTAACAAATGAAAATAATAATATCAAATGTTTACATATTCCTATGTTTGAAACGTATGCTACATTTTTATCCAAGTCCACAACCACCTTTAGCTTTCATAAATATCTAAATGTCACCCTATCTTTCAAAATAGAAGTTTGATATTTTAGTAACCAAAATATGAAACTACCATATTTTCAATGAAAAATATGTGTTGTTTACCCTTTATGAAAGGTTCCTGTTTCTATAGTGAAACTTGTGGATCTTCCTGTATATAAATGTGAATATGCAAACTTATTGGAAATGCAGCCAATCCATGGTTTCATACTTTCATTGAATCTTTGTTGGTTTAGTGAGTTCCAAAATCTAGTAAGCTCCATAAAAATATTGGTGAGACCAACTAAAGGAAATTCCATAAAAAAATAGAGTTTTAGTTTCAGGACCAAATTTTCAGGGAAGCTCCACCCTAAAAGACTGAGAATCTCTTTCAGTCAAGCCAACACCAATAATTGAACAAAATGTCAAAGAACTAGGAAATGAAAGATGATTGCTACATAGGGCGAGTACTAGTTCCTTGTGTAGTGTAATGTAAAATATCCTAGATTGGCATAGCCTAGAATAAAGCAACTTACAGCGATTCGAGAGGTTTTGGAAACGAGGCCTAAATGGATTCCAACTATAGCTGACCAGCATAGGTTTGCTTGGTTAGCATGAAAGAAATATTTTCCTCAAAAGTATATTAAGGGCCATATTTTTACTAGATAACAAGTCATTTTCATTTCCAGACCCAAACACAAATCAACACTATTCGCGGCTAAATCATTTGCACTTCCATCGGTCCCACATGCTGATCATCACAAAATGTTCATGTTTTTTTTAAGAAGACACAAGTGACCTTCCAAGCTAAAATAGAGGAAAATGAAATGAAGGAAATGAATCAATAAATATAAAATACAATCGCAATTTTTTAGACCCCACCTTTCTATGTTTATATTCTCAAGTATACTCTCAATAGAGCCATGTTGCTGAATAAGCTTCAAAGTTGTCTGCCCCTCAATACCTAAGAGATAAATTGATAAGAATCTAAAGCAAATACATACAAAAGAATAAGCTCGATAAGCAATGAGGGATGACAAGAAATATAATGCAGATCCACATCCATAAGTTTTCATTCTAGTAACAACAAAAGAAACATGCCAAAATAACTTATTTCCCAGCTTGTTGTAAAAGCAAGAAAGTTCACCATAAAGTAACATACTTTCAGTCATTTGGACACAACTAAAACTAAATCTTCTAAAACTTACATGTTATTTATTGCAGTCAAGTTACCCATATATGATGACAAGGTTTCAGTCAGAGCAATATTTGACAGGTTTCTAGAAAATTAAGGACAGTTGCTATGAACTCAAACCCTAGAAACCGTAGATTGGAATTGCAATTCAAAACCTAGAGAGGATTTGTAACTCTTGAACTCAAACCCTAGAAACAGTAGATTGGATATCATATATACACTAGAATCATCGGCCGATACATACACAGATCTAAGACAGAAAAGACGAACATATAAGGTCTGTTTGAATAACTAGCAAACGAATGACAGACATAGGGCAAACTAGAGTGTAATCATCGCCCAATACCCAATTTGAAGAAATCAAGACTATACCTTTCCATACCGGCGACGAAAGAGGTTGAGGAACGAGAGTCCAGAAGAAGAGATCTCGAGATCTGAGAGATATTCGAGGCTGGGTCGACGAGACGTCGTGCTCCTAGTGTCAATATCGGAAGTTAGTAGATGACATGAGCGATTCAGCCTAAAAAGATCTCGATATCTGAGATCTAAAACCCACGAGAGAGAGAACGAAAGATAAAGAGATAATTAGAGGTGAAGATGAGAGGCGTGAAGAGAGAGAATGAAAGACTGAGATAATTAGAGATGAAGATGAGAGGCATGAAGAGACAAAACTAGGATGAACTGATGAAGATGAGAGGCGTTAGGATGAAGTGGAGAGAGATTGAGCGGGCGGACGAGAAGGAACGAGGATGAATGATATGCTTCTCTTATTCATTTTTTTTAAGAAATGATTTTCCTTTTTTTTTTAACCAAAAAAAGTATACACTTAGCTACAGGAACCATTGTCGTAGCAAATATTATCTAGTTGTAGCAAAATTTGCCACGGGAACCCTTGACGAAGCTACCATCGGTGGCAAAAGGTATCAATTGCCACGCTAAGACCCTTGCCGAAGCTAGCTAGCGTGGCCAATTTCATTTTTTTTTTGTAGTGTCATATGGTGAAACAAATGGGGTGAGGAACAAAAATTAATATCAATGGACAGAGATAACCTCTGTCTTGGTGTCAAGGATACTAAGGGTTGTTCTCTCATGGGATGTCAAATACTTTTGGCCAAAAGAAAGAGTACTTCGGGTTATGACATGGCTTATAGTCCGGGAATCCAAGTATCCCCCCGGGAAACCCCTGTGATAAAAAACAAAACGAATAGACGAATGTATTAAATATCTATTTTAAGAGTTCTAAAAACGAATTAAAAAGAATATCAGAAAGAGGAGTCATATCAAAATGTTCAAAAGAGAACAAAGTAGAATTCAGAACTTGGAGAATTCAACAATCGCAGGATGCTCTTGGTCGATAATAAGCCGTGAACCCCACCTCACGTTTGATACATTTAATTGATCTGGTAATGGTAATAATGAGGAGGCAAAATTGGTTCACAAATTTAATGGTACCAAAAGAAGAACATGTTATAAAACAGGGATGTAGTTACCTTCAAATATCGATGTCTTAGCAAATTGTAATATAATAATGAGTCTTCCACCCTTAAATGAGTCAAGATGAGTAGAGAGTTCGACGGAGAAGTCCGCCCAAAGAGTGCAAGGTAGAACATTGTATCTACATTAAAGAACATGTAAATCAAGTTAAAATGGTTGATAAAACGGTGGAAGACAAATGTATACGACAAATTGATAGGATGCACCTGTGATCCTCCAACTTAATTTTTATCCTCTTAGTTATGGAGTTGTCTTTATTTACAGAAGTCGTAATATCGCCATAGTGAAGGAGTTCTCCAATAACATCTAAAAAAATAATAGAAAGGTGAGTAGGAGTTAGAACATTAATATAAAGTTGTGGAAATAATATATATAATATTAAAATTAGAGAGTAATAATTACGAAACAAAAAGCCAGATGGAGTGCTATTTGATAAAATAGTTGAGAACTCGGTAAACTCCAAACCATTAAGAGGTATAGACAAACCATCACATGACTTGATGTGGGTTATTTCATTGACAATAATCTTTTTCGGATGTTGGGAGAACTTGAATGGACCACGATTGTCAATAAGGACAAAGTTTGACATAGTTATGGTACCAAACTCCTTAAGTACATGATCAGTACTTCTCCAAATGAACTTTCCTCGAATGTATGCTTCAATTCGACATCCCTACAAAATAAAAATAACTAAATGGAATTAGAGCAATGGAGTAAGAACAAAACAATAATGGGATATACAAATGCAGAACATGGAGATAATCTGTTATTGAACACTTTGATTGTAGAGCCTTGAGATATTTCCTTGACGCTAGAAACCGTTGTTATCGCTTGTAATGTCAATTTTAATCTAAACATTAGTTCTAGGAATACTGGATGGCCCTAGCTTAGGCTACTTGGTAGATTAAGACAAAATACTTGTATATATATATATATATATATATATATATATATATATATATATATATATTATACTTGATCATATCATATATTAGAAGTGTGGGTTGTATAACCTATGCTCATATATGGTACACTACTCAAAGTATAGTATATATATAATACATACCATATGTGATATGTATATACTATGTGTGTGTATAGTTACTGAGATTGTGGGCTCGGCCCAGCTCTGAGGCCCAGAGCCCAGCTCCGTCTGCTAGCCCGGCTCCTTATCTCATGTGAGGTTTTGCTTAAGTGGAACGTTGCGTTTCACGTTGAGCTCACTATATATAAAGGAGGATAGGGTTTGTGGAAGCTCATTTGGCTCGTTCCTCCGTCAGGTAATCCAGAAAGAGAAAGAGAGATAAGAGAGAGAAGCTCCGCTAGGGTTTTCGTTCTACTAGCTCCAGCGAAGCGTCGGTGGCCGATCTTGAGCGCATCTCCCTCGGAGACTCTAGATCCGGCTTCTAGGAAGAAGAAGAAGAAGGTGTATGTCCACCGATCTGGTGAAGGTCTTCTTCTCTGGTTCACTCCGACGACGATCTGACTCCGATCTTCAAATCTAGGGTGTATTCTTCCTTTGTCTGCTTCATTCTTTCTTCTTTGCACTCGCGTGTCTCTTGTTCTCTATGTTTTGCCTGTATTTGTCGTAGGTTGAGTTAGGGCAACATGTTTTGTAAACCTACTTACCGATTAGTGGATTTGTGCTCTCAAGCCATTTGGCCGAGGCTCCGTGGACGTAGGCTCTGACCGAACCACGTAAATCTTGTGTCTGGTCTTTGGTTTGCGTTTCTAGTTTGTTTCTAGTTCATTTACCTCGTTCTTGGATCCCAATCTGAGGAGTCCAGAACGCTTCGAGGGTTACAAAGTGGTATCAGAGCTTGGGTGTCCCTTTCCTTACCTACCTGTGCCATTCTTGGATCTCAGGGAGCGGGATCGGAGGCAGGACATTGGGTAGTCCTTCAAAAAGCTCAGGCTTGGTCTATTCCTCTCCTATCTGAAGTACCACTTGTCTGGATCCATTCTATGACCTGTACCCTCAGGGTTTCTTTAGTGTCTTGTAATCTGTTACACTCTTACTTGCTTCTGCTCATAAAAACTTTGTTACTTACCTATTCTTGGATATTGCTGGTACCAAAAACCATGGATAGTGCTTTGAAGATAAAGCCCTTTGATGGTGTTATAGACTTTGCCATGTGGCAAGTAAAGATGAGAGTTGTTCTCATTAAAGAAGGCTGTTGGAAGGCGTTTCTGAAGCCAGCAACCACAGCCTCTGAGATGACCACCCTTACTAAGGGTTTGAGCATCAATGATGAGGATCCCCCTAAGCTTACTTAAGAAAAAAAGTTGAAAAAGGTTGAAGGAGGATCCTCTACACCTAAGTCCACACCTGAAGAGCTATAGATGGACATGAAAGCCCACTCTGAGATAATGCTACGCCTCACTGATGGTATTGCTCGTCAGGTGGTAAAACACTCTTCCGCTTTCTCCCTCTGGCATGCCCTGGAGGAGATTTTTCTCTCTAGTCCTTGCCCTCCAGGATTTCTCTGTTATATTGTTTGTTTACATTTAAAATGAACACTGCTATGACTCTAGATGATAATCTTGATAAATTTATGAAGATGAATCAAGAGTAGAAACGCTGTAATGATGACATAAAAGATTCCCACCAGGCTATCTTGCTTCCGAATTCTCTACCTTCCCAATTTGACAATTTTAAAGATGTCATACAATTTAGTTGTGATGAACTTACTAAGAATAAGCTGATTGAATCCATTATTGAAAAGAATGAGATTATGAAGGTTTTCAAGATCAAGGGTCTTAAAACTGATAAGGCTGATAAATCTGAGTTTCTGTTCACTAAAGGGAATGATAAAAAGGTAACTAGAATAACAAAAATAAGAAGCATAAGAAAGACAAGGCTAAGAATGAGAAATTTGACCCTAATTCTAAATGAATTACTGTGATAATGTGGGTCATTGGGTTAAGGAATGCAGGAAAAAGAAAAGGGCAAAGGATCTTGCTAAGAAAAATAACAATGAATTGTCTGCTGTTGTGCTTGAAAATATGTGTGAATACTTTGCTGAATTGTTCATGTGTTATGAGATTTCATCTGTTGATTCTTCTCATGCATGGATATTAGATTCAGGTTGTACAATGCATGCCACCCCTCATAAGCATTTCTTTAAGAATTTAAATGTGTCTGTGTGTGGTCATGTAATGTTGGGTGATCATACTTTCTTGCATATCAAATGTGTAGGTGATGTTCCCTTACTCATGCATGATGACATTGTTAGAGTCTTCACCAATGTTAAGTGGGTCCCTAGTCTTAGAAGAAGTGTTATGTTTGAACCCGCTTTAGAAGAAATAGGATGCAGTGTTAATTCTTCTAATGTCGTGAGAACTGTTTCCAGAAATGGAACTGTGATTGTTAAAGCTGTTAAAAGGAAAAGATTGTATTTTGTTCTCTCTTCTAAACCTGAAGTAAATGTTGTTTCTTCTTTTGATTCTATGACATTATCTGAGACTAAGATTTAGCATAACAGGCTTGGTCACATAGGCAACATGGGCTTAATAAAGTTGCATGAATCTGGCCTATTACCTAAGAAACCTGTTGATATTAAATTCTGTGAGCATTGTGTTTTGGGCAAGTCTACTAAGCTTAAATTTTCTATATCTTCATATGTTGTTAAGTTTCCTTTAGAATATGTGCACTCTGATCTCTAGGGACCTTCACAAGTCCCTACTGCAGGGGGCATGAGATATTTCATAAGCTTCATTGATCACTACTCAAGGAAAGTTTGGGTAAGCGTTCTGAAATCAAAGGATCAGGCCTTTGATGCTTTCACAAGATGGAAGGTAACGGTAGAGAGTCAGTCCAACCATAAACTAAAATGCTTAAAAACTGACAATGGCTTGGAGTTTTGTAATACAGAATTTGATACTTATTGCCAAAAATATGGGATTAAAAGACACTTAACTATACTTGGAACTCCACAACAAAATGGAAGAGCTGAAATAATGAATAGAACTTTGTTAGAAAAAGTGAGATGCATGTTAATAAGTTCTGACCTTAAGAACACTCTTTGGGGTGAAGTTGTATTAACTGTTGCCTATCTTATAAACAGATCTCCTTCCTCTGTGCTTGATTTTCTCACTCCCTAGTTTAAATGGACAGGTAAAAAACATAGCTTGGGATACCTCAAGCCATCTGGGTGTGCAGCATACCCTCACATCAGTGATGGTAAGCTGCAACCAAGAGCTTTGAAAGGTATCCTGCTAGGTTACCCTGATGAAGTGAAGGGGTTCAGGGTGCTTCTGTTGCAACCTGGACCTTTCAAGGTCATCACAACAAGGAATGTGAGATTTAATGAGATGGATTTCCCTTTGAAAATTCAGCTAACTTCTTTCCCTGAACAAACAGGTACCCCAGAGCAGACTAAACAGTTGTTACCGGAAGAAAGTGAGTCCTCTGATGATGAAGAGCACGACAATGGTAGGTCCTTCATATCAGCTAAGAAAAGAACACACTCCACACTACAGGGGGACAACAAGAAGAAGAAAAAGAGAAAACTGGAGAACAAGACCCTCATCCTGATCAAGAGGAGTCTGAGCCTCAGCCTGCCAATGAGCAAGTTACATCTTCTGCTGCTTTTACTTCTTCTCCTCCCTCTTCTAATTTCTGGTGACGTAAATGGCCTTTCTATTGACTCTCAAAGAGAGTCCTCTGTTTTATCCCCCCCCCCTATGATTCACATGCTTATGATATCTCTACTATACCTAATTTGCATGATTATCAATTAACTAGGGATAGAGAACCTAGAACCATCATCCCAATTAGGAAATATACCTCTTATATTGTGGAATATGCTTTTCTGACTGCTGATATTGTTAGAAATCCTACTACTCCTAGCTCTTATGAATCTACCCTTAAAGATATCTATGCCAAACAGTGGCTAGCTGCTACGAGAGAAGAGATGGACTCCAAGACCTCATAAGACCCGGCTTATAGACTCTAAATGGGGTTTTAAGCTTAAGGAAGGTCTAAACTCTAGAGAGCCTCCTAGGTTTAAAGCTCGCCTTGTGGCAAAAGGGTTTGCCCGAAGAGAAGGGATATACTATAATGATATTTTCTCACCTGTTGTTAAGTATAAGACCATGCGTATTATGCTTGTTATGTGTGCTGTTTTTGACTGGGAATTAGAACAAATGGATGTCAAAACTGCTTTTTTACATGGTACACTTGATGAAACCATTTATATGAAACAACCCAAAGGGTTTGTAAAACCCAAATTTCCTGATCATGTTTGCCATATGAAGAGATCCATCTATGGGCTTAAACAGTCCCCTAGACAATGGAATCTCAAATTCGATGCCATGATTAAGAAACTTGGGTTTACTCGTAGCAGTTATGATTCATGTCTTTACTTCAACAGTGTTTCTAAGTCATCCTTAATCTATGTGCTTTTATATGTTGATGATATATTATTGATCTGCAGTTCTATGATTCCTATTAGTACTGTTAAAAAGGATCTTAATAAATACTTTAAAAGTGTTTCTAAGTCATCCTTAATCTATGTGCTTTTATATGTTGATGATATATTATTGATCTGCAGTTCTATGATTCCTATTAGTACTGTTAAAAAGGATTTTAAGAAATACTTTGACATGAAAGACTGAGGAAATGCCAAGAAGATCCTTGGTGTTAACATCATTAGAAACCAACCTAATAAGCAAATATGGTTGTCTCAGGACAACTATATTCTTAAGGTTCTAAATCGGTTTAATATGTTAAATTCTAAGCCTACATCCATACCTCTAGGAGGGGACCTAGAGCTAACCTAGAAAAGCTGCCCCACTAAGCCCGAAGATATTAAAGAAATGGCTAAGGTCACATATGAGGTAGCTGTAGGGTCCGTTATGTATGCTATGTTGTGCACCCGCCTAGACCTTGCTTTTTCCATTTATGTGCTTAGTCGTTTTATGTCTAATCCTGGAAATGATCACTGGACTGCCATGAAATACTTGCTTCGTTTTATTACTGGCGCTAAGAGTTTTTGTTTGCATTATGGTTTGCAAGAGCCTATTAACAAACTGAATGGGTATGTAGATGCTGACTTTGCTAGTAATAAAGATAACCGTAAGTCCACTACCGCCTACTTCTTTACATGGGCCGGTAACTATGTTTCATGAAAATCTCAGCAACAAACATTTGTTGCTCTATCATCAACTGAAGCTGAGTATATGGCTGCTACAGAAGCTGCCTAAGAGGCTATATGGCTCAAGGGAATCCTTAGGGAAATCCTTACACAGCCACCAAAACCCGTTATACATACGGATAGCCAAAGCGCACTATACTTGTGCAAAGATCCCATGTATCACGAAAGGACTAAACATATTGATGTGCGTTTTCACTTTATTTGTTACCGCGTTTCAGCTCAAGAATTAGAGGTGAAAAAAGATCAAAAACAACATCAATCCTGCTGATTTTGGGACAAAGATAGTCCTGGCTAACAAGTTTGTATTTTGCAGGGATTTTCTCCGTCTTGGAGAACCACCTTAGATAAAGGTATTTGAGCCGATGATGATGTTGAATAGTTTGAGATCATATATCCACTAATTAGTAGGTTGTGTTTTTAATAGATCTAATGTTTGGATTAGAAGGGCAAATTGTAATGTCTATCTTAATATAAACATTAGTTCTAGGAATACTAGATGGCCCTAACTTATATATATATATATATATATATATATATATATATATATATATATATATATATATATATATATATATATATATATATATATTATACTTGATCATATCATATATTAGAAGTATGAGTTGTATAACCTATTCTCATATATGATACACTACTCAAAGTATAGTGTATATATATATATATATATATATATATATATATATAATACATGTCATATGTGATATGTATATACTATGTGTGTGTATGGTTACTAAGATTGTGGGCTCGGCCCATCTTTGAGGCCCAGAACCCAGCTTTGTCTGCTAGCCCGACTCTTTATCTCGTGTGAGATTTACTTAAGTGGAACACTGCGTTTTACGTTGAGCTCACTCTATATAAAGGGAGCAAGGGTTTGTGGAAGCTCATTCGGCTCGTTCCTTCGTCGGGTAATCCAGAAAGAGAAAGAGAGAGAAGCTCCGCTAGGGTTTTCATCAATACTTTATCAGACTGCAGGAGTACATTAACGATGTTTATTCATGGGGATATCAAGCTAGTATAAGGGAAGTGCTTCTATGCATCTTTGATGGCATGACTGCTGAGACACGAAGTCTTGCTGAGCGCCTAATTGATGGAGGTTTATTAGATATGGGACTCTCGGAGATGTGGGAATTTTTCTTCTACATGGATAATCAATGTGCGCAGAACGAGTCACTTTCTCCAGTATCTCAAATCGTTGAGACCTCTGTTGCACCTCTTGAAGTCATTGTGGAAAATCACATTGAGAAGATTGAGGAAGAAGACACTCTATCTGATGAGATCATCCCTAGCTCGCCCATTGATGAATCAGGTCCAGAGCCTATTGCTGAGGCTACAGAGCAGGTAAAGGTCGTATCCTGCACTCGAGAGAATATTGGTGAATACATTGATCCATTTCACTGCTACTTTGACAAGCCACCAGTAGAACTGAATTGGTGGTATTATATACCCTTTGTGGGTAGTCAAGCTCTTGAATACAATAAGTCTAAACGGTTCTTAAATGTATTATTATTTAGTTTCAATTTATTTGTATGTAGCGCATGCTTGTTTGTTAGTTGTGCACAAGAGTTTGACAGGTTGTTGAGGGCTTTGACTATGTCTGATTAGTTTCGTAAGCTTAAGCAAAACGTTGAGCCAACGACTTGAAACAAAGGCGCTTCTCGGGAGGCAACCCGGGGTAAGTTTTCTTTCTTTTTCCTCTTCCTCTTCCTTCACCCTGATTATATTTGATTCACTTTTGTTGTCTTTGCTGTTTCATTGAGGACAATGAAAACTATAAGTGTGGGGGAGAGGAATTCTGTATATAGATGCATATAGGAGATCATATTTAAATTTCTGCGCCATGTTTAATTTATTTCATTTTTTTTTATTAATTTCTTGTTTATTTTCGTAATTAAAAAAAATTTCGAAAATCCCAAAAAGAAGCATGCATTGCATACATATGTGTTATTCAAACACCCAACTAGCTTAGTTTGTCCTCTATTTTAAATTTCAAGTATGATTCATAAAAATCCCATGGAGTTCTGGATGTTTTGATTATTGTCTTTATTTGATTTTTGTGGAACATGAGCTAGCAAATGTAATTGAGCATGTATGATTGAGCTAAAGTATGAATGAAGTCCTCAAAACATGACCTTGTGAGAATGTTTAGCCTTATTTGAAATCTTTTGCTCAATTGTGTGAATTACTCTTCTAGTGTTGCTACCTCTGAGCATTGACTGCAGTATCTATTTTTAAAGACCGATGCACATGTTTGATTGCTTGCGGAGTTTATGTTATATTTTGAGTCTTTTGTTTGAATTTGTGCATATTTAGTGAATAAGGTGGCAATGGTTGATGCACTTAGTAACCGGATCTATGCATGACACCCATGGGTGTGATTCGCGCAAAAAGGTGTTGAAAACTATCCACTAGGAAAGAAAGCTTGATCATTGAGTAACCAGGTTCATTCATGACACCCATGCTTGTAATTTGCGTCAAAAGATGTTCAAGTGGACTTCATATTAGTAGGTTGAGGTGTAAATAGACCGAGGTCATTCATGACACTCATGTTTGCGCCTCGCGTAAGGAAAGCACCAAGACAAGAAAAAAAAAGAGAATAAAAGAAAATAAAGTGTCGCATTTTATTTTCTTTATTGTGTCCCGCAAGTAATGACATTTCGGTAGAGAATTGGTGTTATGGTGGTCAATGTCTATGAGCTTAGTGCATGATTGGTTTGAGTTGAGAGTTGTATCTTAAAGCCTAAACACATGAGTGAAACACACATTTCTGGTGAGGTTGGATAATGTCTACTTCTAAGCTTTGATCACTAAAATACATGTTATGACGTTTGTTTGCTTGATTTATGTGTTCACCTGCTATGATGTTGCTTTTTGATAAGGATTGGAACTTGAAGGGATTTCCTGTGGGATACATTGATTCATGTTCATTCTATCATTGCTTGAGGACAAACAAAGGTTAAGTGTGGGGGAATTTGATAATGCATATCTTAGATAGGCATTATAGGCATTTTTAGCTTAGATAGGTTGCATTTCTTTCATTCTTTGTTACTAAATTGCGTCTTATGATTATGCTAGAAGAGTTCGGATTCTGCGCAAATTTGTGTTTATCATGCAGATCGAATCGGAACACATGTGGGAGATGCAGTATCTTGAAGAGGAGTATAAGAGACATTGGAGAGAAGCAAGGAATAAAAAGAGCAAATCACTTGAAGCTACTCTCGGAGAAGACAAGAAGAACAACCAAGAGGAATGCAGCGGCTACCGCATGGTGTGTAGCGGCTGCTGCCAGGGCCGATGCAAGAGGGAATGCTGATGCTGCGGCCGCAGCATACATGCGGTGGCCGCCGCATTTGCCGTCAGCGATTATACGATGCGTTTTGATTAATGAAAAACCCTAGAACCCATTTTTTTATTTTGTGGCCGATTTTGGATGTTTTAAAAGGCCAAGTTTTATATTATTTTCATTACTTCTATTCTATTCTATCTTCCATTAGACACTTTAGAGATTTTGAGCGATGTCTTCCACGAGGAACTAAACTCATCTATTCTGCCTGCACTTTGAAGCTTTATTTGGATTGATTGTGAGTTTCTAATTTTTGTTCCTTGTTTCCTATATTTGAATGCTTCAACTTCTTTGTGCTTCATTGTCTATTGTTTTATTCTATCTAGCCCGCGCAATTAGTTAGAATCAATTCAATTGCTAAGGTTTTGTAGATTCCTGGTTGTGAACCTTAACCTAAGTGGCAAACTTGTTCCTTTAGAGCTGGTTGAACTAATTGAATGAGTAGGAAGTTGAATGTGTTGTTAAATCCCTCTTTAGGGTTTGCAAATACCTTGGCTAATCTCTGAACTTAAAGCTATCAATTGGTTTAAATCCTTCTTTAGGGACTGTTCGATTGATAAGGGTTGCTAGGACTGGTTGGACTAGTAACTATATTAGGTCGGGACAAGGGCATTCATTGGAAACTTAATAGGACGAGAAGAAGTTACAAGGATCGCTTCAATCCAATAAAGTGGAAAATTGTAGGTAGAATTGCTTCTCCTAATTGTCTAAAACAAATCCATTTACTTTGTTTCTTTACTCTGCTTTGATAAAAGGCGGAACTTTCACACACAAAAACCCCCCAAATTGGTTACTTTGATTGGCATCTAAATCACACTTGAATAGTAATTTCCATGTGGGATCGACCTCTTGCTTATTGCTATACTAGTTATAGGTTTGAGTTTACTTTGACGGGATCAACGACATGTTTTCCCTCCGTCAGAGACTCTAGATCCGACTTCTAGGATGAAGAAGAAGGTGTCTGTTCACCGATCTGGCGAAGGTCTTCTTCTCTAGTTCACTCCGACGACGATCTGACTCCGATCTTCAGATCTAGGGTGTATTCTTCCTTTGTCTTCTTCGTTCTTTCTTTTTTTCACTCACGTGTCTCTTGTTCTATGTGTTTCGCCTGTATTTGTTGTAGTTTGAGTAAGGGAAACCTGTTCCGTAAACCTACTTACTGATTAGTAGATTTGTGCTCTCAAGCCGTTCGGCTGAGGCTCCATGGACGTAGGCTCCGGCCAAATCACGTAAATCTTGTGTCTGATCTTTGGTTTGCGTCTTTGGTTTGTTTCTATTTCATTTACCCCGTTCTTGGATCCCAATCTGAGGAGTCCAGAACGCTTCGAGTACATGATGAGTTATCAAGCGAATTAAATCATCAGCTAGTAGAAAGTAGAAACTGGAATTTGAGATAACAAATTGAATTTCCAAACCAATTGATCAATCTGGATTTTCAAGCAAATCATTTTCTATTGATATTTTCTTTCCTAGTTTGAGATTAGTTTCAGCAATAACCTTTTGAGTTGTGAAATGCCAATGCAGCAAACTGCAATTGAAAGATTGAAATGAAAGAGGCTAACCTAATTCCCGATCCAATGGCGAAAATCAAAACCGTAGGAAACTCCTAAGGCAAGGAAATCTGATCGACATCAAATCTGTTCCCCATAACGGCGCTCAACTCCACCACAACCCCATAACGACGCTCAGCTCCACAACAAAAATACTAAAAACATCTGTAATCTTAGAAATCCAAGCGAATTAAATCATCAGCTAGTAGAAAGTAGAAACTGGAATCTGAGATGAATAATTGAATTTCCAAACCAATTGATCAAACTGGATTTTCAGGCAAATCATTTTCTATTTGTATTTTCTTCCCTAGTTTGAGATTACTTTCAACAATAACCTTTTTAGTTGTGAAATGCCAATGGAGCGACTGCAATTGAAAGATTGAAATGAAAGAGGCTAACCTAATTCCTGATCCAGTGGTGAAAATAAAAACCGTAGGAAACTCTTTAATTAGGCGGGGAAATCCGATCAACATCAAATCTGTTCCCCATAACGGCGCTCAACTCCACCACAACCCCATAACGGCGCTCAACTCCACAACTAAAATACTAAGAACATATGCAATCTTCGAAAGCCCTTCGATTTCGGCCTACTCCTCCTAAGTGGATTGGAGAAGGAGATGGGAAGAATTTTGGCCGAGGAGATGAGCATTGGAGAAAGAGATGTCGGGCTCTTCAGAGAGATGGGACGAATTCAAATAAGGAGACTGAAAAGGAAGGATAAGAGAGATGGATGAATTCGATTAAGCTGATGAAAATTGGAGAAGGAGATGGGCATTGGAGAAGGAGAGAGAGAGAGGATTTAGATCTTGGGAGATAGGAGGAGGCGGAGAAGGAGATGGAGATGACCAGGCGGATGAAGGAGAATGAGATGGGCAGACAGAGAAGGAGACGGCCAAACGGAGAAGGAGAACAGCCCTAAGTGTCGGTTAGGAGGTCCCGTAGAAAAATTCCAATTTACCAATCATAAAATCGAACATATACTTGCAGAAAAAATTCCAATTGAGCCCATGTATAATCCCTAAACCCCCAAATGGAAGAGATTGACATAAAATTGATCCCTAAATCTAATCTCCAAACTCCAAATCCCCAATCAAAGTTTCAATTGCAAGCCCCAAATCAAAGTTTCGATTGCAAACACAAACCCTGATTCGTACTAGCCCCAGATCGAAACCCTAAATTGCAAGCCCCAATTCAAAACCCCTATTTGCAAACTCACCTCAGTCGGCAGGTCGGATTCGGGCAGCAGGTCCGAGCCCAGGTCCGAGCAGCGGTTCCGACACGAACCCAGGTCCGAGCAGCGCCAGTGCCTTCTCCCTCGCTCGAGCGTTCTCTCTTCTCTCTCTCCTCGCTCTCTGCATCGCCTCCAGTCTTTCTTTCGTCCGGCCTTTCTTTCTTTTTTTTTTTTAATTTGCAAACTAACGGGATAAAGCAAAAACTGTTAAAGTTAACCGGGAAGGGCACGGGGCGAAATGGGTTAAAACCTCAGGGGCACCACGCGAAATATGTAAAAAAGTTTTATACCTCGCGAAAATTGCAATACCCCAGGGGTACCTGGCGAAATTTCCGTAAAAAAAATAAAGAAAAATTAGAGTAAAAATATATAAAAGGAGAATTAAAGGAAAATTAAAGGGAGAAAAAATTATGCTTGGTCAAAATGACTAAAATCCCTCTAAGGTTGACACGTTAACTTAACTCTTCTATATTAAGAGTTTATTATATATAGATATAGATATAAATTGCCGTTGGATATGATTCGAGTGAGATTTGGACACTCCCATACAGTAGATATAAAATTGGACATAATTCGTCCCCTACCACCTGATCGGAGAATAAGCAAGCAAAACCACATTCATACAACAAACAAGTACAGCAACAGTTGAAGGCCATCAATTTAATTAGTAGTTTTGAGTGCCTTATTCTAGGGTTTTTTGGTGTGGGTCTACAATAGAGACGACGTACAGTGCACAAAATTAGATGCACTGACAAACCGTTTTCTTGGATGGGTATCAAAAAAAGGATATATCCAGCTAGCTGCCACCGGCCATATATGTATGTATCGATATTGGAGTATATCTAGCTAGTCAAGTGGATGCATGTGCTTTTAATTTTCCTGGGGCAGAAACAAATTAACCAAACCCATTTCTGTATTGATCTATCGATCGATCAAGATGGCCGGATAATATACATATACTGGCTAGATCGAGAGTTTTGACTAACTAATTTAGGGTTTAAGATGATAAGATATGACAACATGATGAATGAATTGATCGAATTGAATGCTGTAAACCTTTATATGTGAATTATATATATAGATGAAAAAAACAGCACCTGCATTGTTTGCATATCGATCCGGAGTTTGAGATGGAGCTTACTGTATTCAAAAGCACTTGTATAACACAATTAATCTTACAAAGCGTAGTTAACATTTTTTGTATATGAGATGTTACAGAACGTCTACGTCGATCATGTAAGTAACCTGGATCTTGAAACATACAGCATTAGCATACTAGCTAGTAATTAGCTAGTAAAACTAAAGATATGATATAAATTAAAAGAACAGTGATTCAAAAAACTATATATATATGAACTAATTAATATATATAGAAGCCCTAGCTACAATTTTCCAGCATGATTCGTAACTAACAACGGGTACGTGTTGTCAGTCGATGCATGATTTGATCCTGCGCCTTCGATCTCTGTACCCGCGGACCGCATGTACACCCACAGTACTAAATCTGAGAAACTTCCTCGATGGAATTGAGCTGAGTGGAGTACGTACCGAGATCAATTCGATTACAAGAGATTTCCTGCAGACGAGGGAGCTTGTAAACCCGAAATCTGGGTCCAGGCATTGCCGGATCCCCAATCATCATCATCATGATCACCATTCGCTCGATCAATGCCCATCATAAAATTCTTGCCCTGACTGTCTTCCTCGGGCTTCACTCTGGAAACCTGACTACCATATCCAAAAGCATGATCCTGATTCAACTCATTAGCCGTACTAGTACTGTTACTCTCTTGATGAAACGCTAAGGTTGGGTATAACCCCGTGGACCCGTTTAGCAAATTGGACAACTGGTGCACCCCAGAAGAAGAAGAGGTCCCACCCATCTCAAACTCTGCTGCCCCTCCACCACCGAGATTATTAAGCCCAAACCCGCCGCCCATGTACTCATTCAGGTGGTGCAACCCGGGGATGTAAGGCGGAGGCGGCGGGAGAAGCATTTGAGAGCTGAAACCACCGTTAGCGTTAGCGTTAGCATTTGTGTTTGTGTTGACCGAAGCGGGGAGAGCTGTGTTAATGTTACTACTACTGCCACCACCGCCTCTATTTCTATGAGGAGGGTGAGGCTGAGCGGAAGCCGACTTTGTTCGTCCTTTACTCCGCTTGTTCCTCCGATAGCCGCCCCCAACAGGGACGTTACGGAGAGCCCCACCGCGGGTCCAGTAACGGCGGCAGGTCTTGCAGAAGTGCCTCGGCTGCGACAGGTTGTAGTTGTTGAAGTAGCAAAACTTGGTGTTGGAGGAGTCGCACCTTGGGCACTTGAGCCCGGGCTCCGGTAAGGGAACCCGAGCAAGGCGGGCCCGGTCAAGCATCGAGCCAGGCCTGATCGAGCCAGAGCCGCCATTACCACTCACCTGAGCAGGTGGAGAAGCCAGGATCTCAAGAGGGTGATCGGCCGTTGTTGGAATGATTCCAGATTGCTGTTGATTCCTTTCCTGAAACGCATATCACAAAATACATACGTTAATTTGGTATATTCAACAATACGGATCCGGGCTGATCGATTCCCTTAGACCTATTATAATAATAAAATAAAACCAATTCAAAGAATATGAAGTAGCTATATAGGCGAATATATCTATCTTGAATTGATCATAATTAATTATAGTAAATAAATTGAGACAAGTTATAACTGGAACGAATTAATACAAATTAAGGATGCATACCTGGGGCCAGTTCGGAGGATCAAAATATTCAGAGATAGAATTAGAGAAAACCATTGCTGCCTCTAATTAGACTCTCTTTATCTTATATCTAAAACCCTTAATTGCTTGTTGTTGAATTGGTTAATCTCTTTTTCTTTCCTTTGCTTTTTTCTTTTTTGGTATTTTGAAGAGAGTATGGCCTCTCTCTTCTTGGGGAAAAAAGCTTGAGATGGGTGGAGAATCACATCAACATAATACAAAAGGAGTTTCAAAGAAAGAGAAAGAGGGTAGAGAGAGAGAGAGATAGATAGGGATCGCCAGTGGAGGAGGAGGGAGTACTACTACAAGCTAGTGGGTGTGTATTATTTTGATATTTTCTATGAATGATATACCATATATGGAACTCCTTTTCCACACAGATTTTTGTGTGAGTTTCTTAACATATAAGGTTTTCCTTGTCTGCTCTGCTTGCTTTTTTCCCTCCCTCTAAATTTTTATGGGTATGGTGGCCGGTTAAGATAAAATAATCATAAAAGAATATGGATCATTATGCATATATAATGAGTTCGCTTCCTGTTTCATCGACCACGAATTGTGGTGGTGTTTTTAGTCTTTGAAGATCCTCCATCACTACAAAAAAAATGAAATTCGCCACACTACTTAGCTTCGGCAGGAGGCTTGCCGTGGCAATTGATACATTTTGCCACTGATGGTAGCTTCGACAAAGGCTTTTCGTGGCAATTGATACCTCTTTGCCACCGATGCTAGCTTCGGCAAGGGTTACCGTAGCTACACTTAAAAATAAAAGAACATTACCACGCTTGCTATCAACGGCAAATCCATGCCGTAGCTAAAGCGTCTAATTTTTTTTAAAAAAATAAATTTGAAAATCCTAACCCTAGCGTATAACCTACCACTCATCTCCTCGTCCCTCACTCCGCTCATTTTCAAATCTGAAAAACCCTAACTCTTGCTTCTCTGTTCGTCCCTCCCCTCTCTATTTCAGAGCTGTCCTCCTTCCTCCTTCCTCCTCCCTCCCTCCTTCATCTTCGTCCGCCAGCCATTGGTGACCAGTCACCAGTGGAAGCTCTTCAATCTCTCGATCTATCGTCGTTTCTGCTCCCCGAGAGCCTCGCCTTCGACCCCCTCAGCTGGGACCCCTACAAAGGCGTCGTCAAAGACCGCTTTCTCTTCTAAAAAAGGCCATGGTTGGACCAATTTCGTTTCCAATCGGTAACCTTTCTTCATTTCTAGGGGTTTTCTTCCTCCAATTTTTCCTGTTTCCTGTTTCTAAAAAAGGCCATGGTTGTTCCGAATTTGTTCGATTTTGTGTCATCTCTCTGACTCTCCCTTATTTATCATATCTAGAGTTGTTCAATTTTTATTTTTATTTTTTGGAGTCTGTTTTGATGTTGATTTCAGAATGGAGGTGGTGAATGAGTTAGTGCTTGATAACCGTTTAAGGTTAGGGTTTATAATTTGGGGGAAGTGGTCGGTATGCTTGGATATTTAGGGTTTGATTTTTCTGAAAAGAGTGATCGAATCTGCTCTGGATTTTTTCGATTTTGTGTAACTTCTTTCTTCCTTATTTCTCAGATCTAGAGTTATTCAAATTTTTTTATTCTTTGCAGGGTGTTGTGATGTAGATTCATTTGGGGAGATTTTCGTGGATTTGCAGAAGCATGCTTATTATACAAAGGTATTGGGTTGAATCTAAAACCCGTTTTAATTATTATTTCTCTGAGATTCTGGTTCTGATGTGGATTCATGTGCTTGCCCTTTATCAATAATCAAAATTCCATGGGAATGAATTTTATTTCTTAGGCCAAAAGAGGGAAAAAGTTTGTTTGTATTGAATTTATCATAGTAGATCTGTAGACTGTAATCAAATGGTTCTCTGGAAGAAATTGATTGAAGCGCTTTGAGAGATCAATGTACAACTATTTTCAACTGTTATATAAGCAGCTTCCATCTAATTTTGGTATCCCTTGCTAATACATTTAAAATAAACGTTTTCAGCTTGTTGATGAGGTCACTTCAAGTAAAGACGTCAACTATTTTCATGCTTATTATACGGCGAAGAGCATACTTTTCTTGCTTCTGATGTAAATTAATTTTTAACCTGAGAAACACTGATGATTCTTGCAAAGAGTATGCAATAAGATTGATTCCTTTGGGGTTGAAACCTGCAACTGGTTTTCATTTGGGATTTTATGTCCTTGATTTCAGCCCCGAGACGTTGGGTACCTCTTGGTTTCACATTCGTGGATCAGCACCTTTAGGTATTATGTGTTTGTTCTCTGGGTTGCCACATCTCATTTCGTCTCCTCCTTGGGTTGTTGGACTTGAACCCTACTATTTTCATTGCCTTTTGATTTAGTTCTGTGTGTTGCCTGCTGTTATTCTCTTAGTCCATCTTCTTGTTTTCCCTTTCTTCGTTTGTCTTTGACTACTACCAATTACGGTAAGATTTCAAGCCTAATTTCTCATTCATCTTCTGTTTTAGTTTCAGCTGTTTTCTAATGCATTTTTCAGTGTTGCTTGTTAGTTTATTCACCCCTAATCGCTTTTGCTATCAATTGGTGCTCTGCTGCTGATGTCATTACTTGTTAGTTTATATATACTACATATAGAAATTGCAGTCTTACCCTACCGACGTCCATTCTCTTATTTATCTTGTGTTGCTTATGTAGAAAAGGTGTTGCAATAAAATTGCCCAATGTAGGCTCAATTGATGCTTATCTTAATAGTTTTCCTTGTTTTGTTATGTTGGCATTGCTAATAAAAGTGGAAGTATTTATATGGGTAGGTATGTGTGAGAGTCGTGACAATGTTCACTACTGTACTTATTTCCTAGGTTATTTATTGGAAGCATTTAATTACGTTTGGAGATCTGTTGCATTTACATGGGTGCTAATAACATGTAATCTTTCCTTGAGAAAATAGAGAATTGCACTTTCATGCTTCCTAGACTCTTCTTTGATCAACATAATTTGTTATTTTTGCTTCGCTGTGCATATATATAAGGATTTGCGACTTCATATCCGATTCTCAGGTTTTGAAGTATGTAGAAGGATTCTGATGGGTGTGCCACCATTACTGTCAAGGTGTTTCTTCATGGCAATGGTGAGGTCTATACTTCTCAGGTAACATGAGCATTAGTTTGTAATTTTTAGTCGATGCTGTCGGCATGCATAGGCTTGCAACAACACTAATTTGAATTCATACTTTCATCAAGCCGATGCCTTCAGACATGCATTTCATGGAACCTTTATCATTCTTGCTTCTGGATCTTAAAATAATAGCTCAAGCTTTGTCAAAACTATTTAATGCATACAGGTTGTGTTAAACAAATTTAATCTGCTGCATTTTCTCTTTCCGCTTGCTTGTTTTTTTTTACCTATTTGAAGTTCATTGACATACTGTATTTTGTGCAATGACATACTGTTTTCTGTGCAATGGCCAATGGCCATTGGAAGTGTCATCTCGACTTGTATTTTGTAGGATGAGAAGGTAGAAATGCAAGGTAAGGCTAGAAGAAGCTGGAACCTTGGAGAAGTCTTGAAATGGTGCTGGATGAGTAGGGGTAGAGATTATTTTTGACATTTGTTTTGGTTAAAATGAAGTTTTTGACATTTTATTGTATATGTAAAGTTTATAATTATGTATATTTATTGTATATAAATTATGTAGTTTTTTAATCAAAAAAAATTATGTATTTTTTGACATTTTATTTCGTATGTAAATACTAAATTTTGTATAATTAATGAAATTTTATTATGTAGTGAATTTTGGGTATTATTTAATTTTTTTAAAAAAAATATTGGACTTTTTAGCCCGGGTCTAAAGAATCCGGGCTAAAAAGCAGTATTTTTTTTATTTTACCCCACACTTTAGCTACGGCTAGCTGCCGTAACTTAGCCGTGGCTAATTTTCTTGCTACGGCTATTTGCCGAAGCTAGCAAATTTTGCCACCCCAAAATTCGCCACCCCCCTATTTACCGTAGCTAAGCCGAAGCTAGATGCCTTTTGCCACCCTTTGAAGGCATTTTGCCACGGCTTTTTGCCGAAGCGAATTTCATTTTTTTTTGTAGTGCATTTAGGTGGACGTAACGTCGGCGATACACACAAAGTCAGAAGTCGTCCTTTCCGGCTGGGATACTGTTGTGAATCTGTGCACTCTCCACGCTCTTAGCACTCCTGGTGCGTCTTGGTTCTCAGTCGACGGTTCTTCAGGTTGACGTCTTGTATGGGTTGATTGACTTTTTCTCTACTCTATGATGTTTTTGTTTTATTGTGTTCTATTTGTATTAATGGTTTCCCGACTGCCGACTTGTTCAGCCATCGAGTTTCATATTTGCCTCAACTCAAATTTTTACCTAATAAGAAAAATAAAATTTATATGGCACAATAAATATATATATATATATATATATATATATATATATATATATATATATATATATAGCTTGTTTGATTTATTTTTATATTGTCTATTTATAACAAAAAAATGTTTAGTATATTTTATTTATGATTTATCGATCATTTAGTACTCATTCCATTAAAAAATATATTATCAATTTACAATAAAAAATATCATTTTTTTTAATATAATTTCATAATCAATAGTAATAATTAAGTATGAAATTATAATACAAAAAATTAAAAAAAATTCTATCCCTCTATTAACTAATAAGCTAGATATATTATTTATTAAAAACTCCTTTAATACTAAATATATATACTAAAACCAATGGGGTTAAATACACTCGTAATTTTTACTAGATACACCGCTAATGGGTCCGCATGGACCCATTAACGGTCCCACCTCATGTTAAAAAATAAAAAGATCCACAACTTTTTAGCGGTGTATCCAGTAAAATATTTACTTGTGTATTTAGCTTTCCTGAAAAAATAACTGCTTTATATAAATTTATGAAATGATTTGGGCGAACCATTCCGGAATGGCTCACACGAAAGGACTTGTGGGTAGTACCCATAGGCCCCCGGTTCGAACCCCGGAATGGCCGCTCTTTATTTACCTATTCAAGAAATGATTTGGGCGCTATGGCCCCTATTGATTAACCCTAACTATGTTCCCCTTGGCATATACACAAATTCCAAATTAAGGGCTCATCTAGTTATTTTTTTATTAAGTAAAGAAGATCAGACAAGTCTGATTCTTGAGAGGCCTATAAATCGGCAAACGGAAACCGTCTACACATGCAGAGAATATAGAAAACAGGCACAATGAAACAAGCATAAACAACAACCACAACAAAACGACATACGCAGATCTATTCGCAAAAGTTGAAGACGTTGACAAAGAATGAAGCCAAACACCACCGAACAGTAGTACCGCGGACCAACGGTACAACATAACTCTAAGGAAGCTCATTCCCTGATACGGAGTCGCCCTGAAAGCACCACCTTGACCCAAGCCAGTCCCGACTCCGGACTCCACGCCCTAAACACCAGGCAGAAGAACTCCAAGAAACGTTGAAAGTAGAGCCACTAACTGCTCATGCAAAAAGGCTAATAAGATTCCACCTGCAAACGGAATTTGTCAAGCACTTTCAGGATTTGGTCAAACCCTTTCGGGATTTATATATATAACCGGTTTTTCCTCACAAGAATTTTTTTAAAAAAAATTCCTTTTCGGACCGCTTTGGGCCCAAGGCTTTGTGCTTTAGACCCAAACCACAATTTCAAGCCGAATGCAACACCTTTGGGCCCAAGGATCACCTCCGGGCCAAAGTTGCAGGCAGAGGTGAGCTACAATGCCGACGACCACCACCACCACCCGGGATAAGGGTGAAATAGCGGGACACTGATGAGAGGCAGTATGTACATCAGTGCCCGATCCCGATCGATGGAGAATAGCCACCGAGATGAAAGGCCCAAACTATTCAGGGAGATGAATGGATGTACACCAAACGAACGCAACGAAAATGGCGACGATGCCGGCACCAACGAGGGAGGCCAGACCGTTGGTTGGGAGACCAGAAACCAGGGAGAAGACACCGAAGGCGAAAGCGACGAGCCAAAAGCCAAGAATGGCTAAAGAAGCGAAGGCTCGTCCCCGAATCGTGCCCAGCCTAGGCGAGGATCAAATGGAGGTGGAATTTGGACAAAATGAAGCCGAATTGAAGCCCCATATATGATTTGGGAGGAAGATGAACACATCGAAGGTTGTAGAGGATGGATAGCTCATCGGTTTGGGGGTGCGTAGGGAAAAAGCCATGCGCGTTCTTTTTGCTATGTGAGGGAATTTTCTCAAATATCACCATTTATTGACTTCAAGGGCTCATCTAGTTGAATATGATAATTCATAAGTATAACTTTCTAATAGTTAATTCCTAGAAATTCAATTTCAAGAGAGTGTAAATTATGTTGGGTAAATTGCAACTAATATCCCAACCTTTAGGGATAGTTGCTTTCAATACCCTAACCTTGTAAAATTTCACAAAATATCTTAACCTATACTATTAGTTGCACTTAACACCCTGAATGAGATTCTTAAATTTAAAAAATTACCCACATAATACAAAAATTACAAAAATTGCCCATATTCATAAAATGTTTTCAATAAACTCCTAATAAATTTTAAAAATTGAAATTAAAAAAATCTCTTACAATTTAAGCCAACCCAACCCACCATCCAAAAATAATTATAAGAGGTATATAAAATCTACTCCTTCAAAATATAATATAATTACTTTAGCATCTACTCATTTAAAATTTTAATATAATCAAACAAAATAATTAATTATTTATCTAAAAAACAAACATTATAATTAAAATCTAAATTTATATAAGTCTGTCTCGATACATGCCGATTTGTAGATCTATATATTCCATATATATTATTTGATACAATATATACTGTCTTTTTGGTTAATATTATGTTATATATACTAAAACTAATAGATAACATCTTATAATGTATCACACATAAATTCCATGGTATTAAAAAAAATGATTCTATAAGAAATGTTTAACATAATAGTTTTACAAAAATAAAATAAAGTAGATTTAAAAAATAAATGGTAAAAGATATGATAACCATTTGCAATCAATAATTATATAATAAATATATACTAAAAATAATATGGTAAAAAATAATAATTTTACTATATTATTTTATTAGGCAAAATTACAGAAAACCACCCTTTAAATATGGGTGTTTTCACTTAACCACCCCTTAAATTCAAAATTACATAAAACCACCCTTTAAATGGTATTTGTTTACAACTCACCACCCATTTAACTATTTTTGCTACTTTATCATTAAATATATTATATTTTAATATTTTTAAACTCAAATTTGATTGTAAATATATTCAAATTTTAGATTTAAGGGCCCAATTATATTTTAGGGATCATTGCATTTATTTTTAAAAATAATAATCAATAAGGCCTAGAATTATTATCTTAATTTATGTTTGAAAATGTTTATAAATGTTTAAAACATTATGTAAATTACTCTTATTTAAAATATAAATAAATAAGAGTAAATTCCATAATATTTTAAAATTCTATAAACATTTTCAACCATAAATTAAGATAATAATTATAGGCTATATTTATTTTATTTTTTTAAAATAAATAAAATAATCCATAAAATATGATCAACCCCTTAAATTCAAATTTTGAATATATTTACAATCAAATTTGAGTTTAAAAATATTAAAATATAATATATTTAATGATAAAGTAACGAAAATAGTAGAATGGGTGGTGAGTTGTAAACAAATATCATTTAAAGGGTGGTTTTATGTAATTTTGAATTTAAGGGGTGGTTAAATGAAAAAACCTATATTTAAAGGATGGTTTTCTGTAATTTTGCCTATTTTTAATATATCTTTATCATGTAACTCTTTATATATTACAAACGGTTATCATATCTCATAGAGTCATAGCATTTATTTATTAAAATCTACATTATTTTATTTTTGTAAAAGTATTATTTTTAAGATAAATAATTAATTATTTCGAGTAATTATATTAAGATATTAAATGAGTAAATGCTAAAATAATTATATTATATTTTTAAACGAGTAGATTTTCTATACTTGTTATAATTATTTTTGGATGGTGGGTTGGGTGAGCTTAAATTGTAAGAGATTTTTTTAATTTCAAATTTTAAAATTTATTAGGAGTTTATTGAAAACATTTTATAAATATGGGCGATTTTTGTAATTTTTGTATGATGTGGGTAATTTTGAAATTTAAGAATCTCATCTAGGGTGTTAAGTGCAACTAATAGTATAGGTTAGGATATTTTGTAAAATTTTACAATGTTAGGGTATTGAAAGCAACTATCTCTAAAGGTTGGGATATTAGTTGCAATTTACCCAATTATGTTTGGTTGGAACTAAATTATTAAAATGTGGGAAATAAAAAATTTCAGGTTGGAAGTTTAATTTATTTAACAAAAAACAGGGAAGTAAATATCAATCCAAATGGACGGAACTTATATTCATAATATTTATTTGAAAAAAAAACCAATAAACATATTTATTCTATCCACTTCATGAAATTATTGATTGTCAACCAAATGAGCTCTAAATTAGATCTTTAGATTACATTTTTTTAAAAGATTTAACACTCACTAGTTATCTTATACTACTATAATAAAACTTGAAGCATCTCTATTTCAAATGACATATATCATTAAAAGCATTCATTCTACATGGACGGGTCTAAAACATGTCAGGTCAACCATTTAGTTCCTCAACATTAAATGAACCACTAAAACATTACTCGGTCATGTCATCCCTCCATATTACCCACTTTTTTTTCTCTACATTCTCCGTTATGATGCGTCTCATTTTTGTAACTTTATTATTGAAATTGTCACACTCCAATTATCACCTCACTAATTAAACCAATTACGCAAGTATAAAATCATATATAAATATTACATTTTTAAATTATAAATTTTATTTATTTATTTATCATTCATCTATTTATTTAATTATTTATATTTTTTTAAATTATTGTTATATTTCCTAATTTATACCCTATAATATGTAGTTAAAATTATAATTAATAAATCTATTTTATCGAATTTAAATTGACAAATATTAACCAACTTGAGCCTAAAGCACGACTTCATGCTAGTTTGGTTTAAAATGATGCAAATAAAAACATAAAAAAATGAATTCAATTCATATTTAAATTATAATTCATTAACCATAATTGTCATTTTACTATTAAGACACGTTTTTTAAGGTAATAAAAACTATATAAAATATTTATTTTTTTAATATATTTTTTTAACAATATCATACTTATTACTAAAAAGTACGAGATTATTAAAAAAAATTAATTAAAAAATTAATATTTTATATAGTTTTTATCATCTTAAGAAAACGTGCGTGAATAGTAAACGACAAATAAAAGTAAACGGAGGGAGTATTTGTGTATCCTTTTTTGTAACTTTTTAAACAAAAATTGGTTTGCTTCACCTTCCTTTCAATCACTATTAAAAACATATATAGGTAACTATATATGTTTATATCCCAATTTACTTAAATGGAGCCCTAGATTAAGATTGATATTTAAAACAAAATTTAAAGACCAAATTATTCATCTGAAATATCATGATTATTCGTACATCATCCATACGAATAAGTACGAATAATCATATTAAAACAGACAAAGAATTTTCATATTAAAAAATCATTCACATATACAAATAATTTTTTTAAGTCAAAGAATAATTATGGTGGTACGGTACCTATGAACAATTATTTTGTTCACGGTTCACACTTTAAGAGGTGTTCACATCGGATCCAAGCCCCCCCTCTCTCTCTCTCTCCATATATATATATATATATATATATATATATATGGATTGACTCGGGTGAGGACCATTTCTTATAGTGAAAACCGAAAGGACTAATCCTATTGGCTGCTTTTTAACAGTGGACCCCTCCACTTTTCCACTAAAATCCAACCAAAAAACCAAAAATTACATAAAATAGCCATTAGTTTTAGAATTTTAATTTGTGTATTATTTTTAGTTATCTTTAATATTCCGCATTTATATTATATTAAGAGCGATCTTGCAATTTGGTATCAGAGCCAAGTTAATTAAAAATAATCTGTATTTATCTATAAGACAATCTGGAGGTGTCTACTAATTGCCCCCATAAGACTTATCCTCATGCTTTACATTTAGATGTAAACGATAAGCATTTTAGAGCAATTTTAAATGCCATTTCAGACCAACTTATAGATCTAAAACTCGAAGTTAAAAAAATTAGAACAATTATATATTGAGATTAGCAGTAAAATATTTAAGACTGTAAAAGAGACAGGCAAAGTACATCACTCAACAAATTTAAAAGCCATTAACGAAATTAGCCATCAGATAAGCCTAACATCAGGTGGTGAAATTAAGAAAGGAGATCCTTTTAAATATAGTTATCCATTTAAAAAATCCAAAAAGAAGTTTTCTACTAAACTAGATAATATAAAGAACAAAGCGACTGTAGAAGAAGAAGACCAAGACGAAAATCTTAAAAATGAATCACCATCCACTTCGACAAATAAAGAGATTCAGCACTAAGCTGGATGATCCAGAATGGAAATTAAGATTACCTAAACAAAAGGTCATTGAAACCAACTTTATGAACCAAGAGGTCATGAGCGACGACGAGTCTGAAAAGAATTCGGATGAAGAAGCTGTGTATCAACAAATGGGATTAATTAACCTAAAACATATAGAAAACATTCCCATATCTAGTGTCCAAAGAAGGTTAAATGAAATCTTAAGACAAAGAAGGCTGAAGGAGAATGAACCTTTAGAACAAAATGAAGCTAGAAGACATTACAGAAGATATGAACATGGTTCAACTAGTAATTACAGACCTAGGTTAAAGCCTAGAGAATTTCTGGAGAAGAAGGAAAGATTTGGAGTAAGCATTATGCCAAACCATAGACCAAATCAAAGAGAAATTAATCTAGAACCCATAAGTGAAACAGGCTATAAATTAAACTTAGATGGTGTAAGGAATAGGCGTGAAATCATAGAGTTCTGGAAGAAAAGTATGATGAGTGTATTAAACATGAATGTAGGTTGGAACTCTTCCCAATTCCTTAATTACATAGAGCATAGTTTCTATGGATGTATTGCCGACTGGTATGGAGCTATTGGAGATGACCCAAAACAAGAGCCTAGAAATTTAGCAAGCCCAGTGACGATGTTCACATTAATATGTGAATTAATAGAAGATGAATTCATTGGAGAAAAGGAAGATGAAGATAAGGAAGCCTTAAAATGGCAAAGAACCTTAAACAATCTTGAAATCTGTAACATGAAATATGTCGATAATTATATAACAGAATTCGAGAAGTACTACTATAAGATAGGGGAAAACAGCACTAATCTGCAAATGTTCTTTGATAAACTTCCTGCCCCAATTAATGAACAAATAAGTGAAGAGTATCGAGAGTTAATTAAAACTGGAGATAAAGATACTCTTGGTAACAGAATTTCCTATGTTAGGAAATGGGTCGAGAAAAAATGTCGAGATGTAAGAAGCACCCAAAGAATGAAAAAACAATTCTTAACTTGTTGGGAGACGCCAACAGAATGGGGATGTAACAATAGAGATTACCAAGGAAAAAGAAACTATAAGAGAAAAAGTTTCAATAAACAAAGAGGTGAAAAATATTACAAGAAGTATTATAAAAAACCATTCTCTAAAAACAGAAGGTTTTTCCAAAAAGCCTCGTTCTGTCCTGAGAAAAAGAAAAATTGTAAATGTTGGGCATGCGGAGAATCCGGTCATTATGCTAATGAATGCAAAAATAAGAAGAACAATAGATTAGCTGAAGCCCTAGGTACTTTGGATTATATCGAGTTGTCTGAAGATGAAGCAGTAGATCTAGCCCTAAGAAATAACAAAGGGATAGTAGAAATAATAGAAGAAAAGCTTGAAGAAGATATAGAATCTGAAAATGAGTCAATAGAATGTGAAGAGATTAATGAAATGATGGAAGGAGAATCTCCTAGTGAGTTCTCTGATGAATATGAAATGACTACTTTAGCTCAACTTCAGCAAGCTGAAACCTCTATTGATGAAGAACAAGTTGAAGAAATGACAAGATCAGGGGTTGATTTTCCGATCATCGCTAAAGAACAGTTTGTTAAAAAATCATTATTCTCAAAATATGCTAAATATGTTTGCGAAGAAATGTCTGGAGATGTAACTGTCAAGAACAATGAAAATCAAGCAACTGAAGTAAACTTAATCAATTGGGCAAATATTCAGAAGCATAACAAAGATAAAAAATTTAAATATATTTTCATATGTGGCATCCAAGTAATTATAACTCCATTACAAGACTATGGAAAAGATGTGCAATGCATTAATTTTGTTTGCGACATTAGGCATAAAAAGTTTAGTGACCAATGCATCAGTGGTATAGTCTGTAACTTGAGTCAAGGAGCAGTTTCTTGGATCTGTAGGCCTAACTATTATGTTAGTCTAGAAGATCATTATGCATCTAAGTTCTTAGCTATAAAATTATTAACAGAAGGTATTAGTATGCATAAAGGAACTTGCCCTTTACAATTAAAGTGGAAGGTAGTTTATAAACTTGAAAAATACTACAAATCCTCCACAAAAATGCCATATAGTAGAAGCTGAGAAACATGAGGTAGTAGGTCCAAGCAAAGAGGTTGTACCTGTTAAACTAAAACCTGATCAAATAAGACTTAAGACCATTTGGGTAAACGCATTCGAAAATTCTACAGGCACTAGCAGTAATAAGGTTTTAACCATAGATGAAGAAGGTAGAATACATACGAATGCTAAACCGCCAGTCAATCTCTCTAGATGTCCAAGTTTATCTAGAAACACTAGTTTTAGGTTCAATCCTAATCTTAGTATTACTCCAAGGAATCAGGGAGCTACCACTAATAGAAAAGACAAATCGTTTGCGGTAGATGAAGACATAGTGAGCATGATAGCAGCATTAAACAAAAGGTTAGAAAATAAGATTATAACAGAACCAGGCAGACGTAGTGTAGATCTAGGTTCTTATCCTTTTAAGGAAACAGTAACAGCAATTCCCCCAATAGTTCACAAGGTTAGAGAAAATCAAGAAGGATCTTCTAGTTCTGAACAAAAAGGAAAGATAATAGGATATCAAACTAAAACCATTAGTGAACCTATCTATGAGAATGATCCAGAGGCTAAAGACTTAAAAGAATCTCTCACGAATCCTTTACTTGAAGAAGAATTAGGAATGAGAATGGAAGTAATAGACCTCAGACATCTCTATGGAGATAATATGAGAGTAGAAGAAAGTCTTGAACATGTCAGTAGAGAATCACTAAAGAAAAATTATAGGATTACCAATCCTAATAGCATTTATATCCCGATAAGTATTTGCTTAGAAGGATTCAATAAATATGAGTTATGTGCCTTTGTCGATACGGGATGTTCAGTATGCTTTGGAAAAAAGGCATTATTTCCTGAGTTTATTTGGCAAAAGTCTCGCAGACCAATTCAAGTTAGAATAGCTGATGATAGTATCATGGTCCATTCAGAATTAGCTTCTGATGTACCTATCATGATAGGAGGAGTCCAATGTGTAATTCCTACACTATGGGCTACAAATCAGCCATCACATGATATGTTAATTGGAAATAATTTCCAAAGACTCCATGTTCCAGTAACTCAACACTTAGACATGATGGTCTTCAACATTCATGGTGAAGACGCTTGGGTTAAAAAGATTAAACAAGCTTATACACACCAAGCAATAGAATTTACGCGCACTAAGCGTGGTGAGGAATATATTCTTCCTACACAAAGGGAATTTGCACTCTCTATATGTGAAGTAACATTAAAAGATAAAATTCTTAAACAACAAGAAAAAATGTGTAAGGAATTATATTCTGAAAATCCTTTAAAATTTTGGGAAAAAGACAAATCATTTGCTACCATAGAGCTAATAGATCCTAAAGCTGTTATTAGAGTAAAGCAGATGGTTTACACTTATAAGGATCAACAAGAATTTAAAGAACAGATTGATGAACTCTTAAAGAAAGGCTTAATTCGAGAAAGTAAAAGTCCTCATTGTAGCCCTGCCTTTATGGTCAGGAATCATGCAGAAGAAAAAAGAGGAAAAGCTAGAATGGTTATCAATTATAAAAAGCTTAATGATAATACTGTTTTTGATGGATATTATATCCCTAACAAGACAGTTTTATTTAATAGAATACAGGGAGCCACTTGGTTCTCTAAAATGGATTGTAAAAGTGGATATTGGCAGGTAAGAATGGATGAAAAAAGTATTCCACTTACTGCATTTAGTGCTCCACAAGGGCACTATGAATGGGTAGTCATGCCCTTTGGTTTAAAAAATGCACCACAAATATTTCAGAGAAGAATGGACAATGTCTTTAAAGAGTTTAAACATTGCTGTCTTGTTTACATTGATGATATCTTAATCTTCTCTAAAACTATAGAACAACATAAGCATGACTTGAAAGCTATAACTCAAAAATGTATTGACCATGGAATCATTTTAGGACAGAAAAAATGCATTTATGCTGAACCTGAAATTGAGTTCCTAGGATTAAAGATTAAAGCTGGTCAAATTATTTTGCAAGAACATATTCTAGAGAAAGTAGAAAAATTTCCTGATGAAATCAAAGATAGAAAACAACTAGAAAGATTTCTAGGTTGTCTTACTTATGCGTCTGATTTTATAAAAGATCTAGCCAAATTGAGAAAACCTCTACAGATTAAATTAAAGAAAGATCAAGTTTGGAGTTGGACTCAATTAGATACTAAAATAGTCAAAGAACTTAAAAGAAGATGTGAAAAACTTCCAATATTAACTTTACCTAATGAAGATGATGAGTTAGTTCTTGAAACAGATGCTAGTGATTATCATTGGGGAGCTGTTTTAAAAATAAAGAAAGATAACAAGCTTTGCAGGTATAGCAGTGGAAGCTTCAACAAATCTGAGTATAATTATACTGTTATGGAGAAGGAGAT
Organism: Persicaria tinctoria; assembly: GCA_037127255.1. NCBI lineage: Eukaryota > Viridiplantae > Streptophyta > Magnoliopsida > Caryophyllales > Polygonaceae > Persicaria > Persicaria tinctoria. The sequence goes on along the minus strand of JBANSL010000002.1, from coordinate 42,695,328 downwards.
TCTTGCAATTTATCGTGGAATCCAGAAATTTATAATCTTCCTAGCTCCTAAACCTTTTACAGTCAGAACAGATTGTAGAGGAATATTGGGTTTCATAAATAACAATCTTGATAATATGAAAGCGCATGGGAGACTCCTGCGTTGGCAATTAGCCCTTAATCAATTTACTTTTACCATTGAACATGTGCAAGGATCCAAAAATTCTCTTGCTGACAGCTTAACAAGAGAATTAGCGGATGGATCAGAGAAATCAAACGCGGTGGGAAAATCCGCAATGGGTGTTCCACCCATGGGACGTTAATCTCTTAGGAGAAATAAAAGGATACCAAGGATGGGTTTCCCCTCCAAGTTTTTCTATTTCTGTTGATTTTGGAAGATTTACTGAGAATAGATTCCGTCGTGGACTCTTACAAATGAGACACAGAGCGGTTATAAGAATGTTAACTCTAGAGATAATTATAAAAGTTCTCCAGCTACCTACTGAACTCCAGGAGGACATCTGTAGAAGATGGAAAATGAGAGATTTCGACAACTTCTACTGGATGGTAACCTTGAGAGATCACGATACTCCAGCAACGATCAGAGAATGGTGTAACCATTTCTGTGTAACCACTGGCGCAGGATTGGGGGGATTATCATTACCCATCATGCCAGATGCAGATGCAGACTTTTTGAATTCGTGGAAATATGGAATGTGCAATGGAATCCACCACAATAACAGGAGACCATGGCCAAAGAAAGAAGAAGAAAGCATCTTGTACAAGTATTTCACTAAGTTCCAGAAGGAGGTCTTCCTCAGAGCAGCAACATTCGAAAAAATACAAGACATAAGTTGTTGCCGTGTTATCAGTGCCTGCATAGATGTTAGCCAGGGAAAAACCCGGCTACCACACTACCTAATCTTCCTACTAATGAGGGAAGATTATTGGTACGTGAAAGATCCAGTAATGGAAGGAAGAATCGATGTAGTAAGACATACTTGGGAGGCAAGAGCAAAGGGATTCTTCTACATCTACTACTACATCACCAAGTTCAGACAGACAGATTGTGGGATATTCAAAGTCGGAAATACAACCTTCATCGTATCCCCACAACTCAATCCACTAATGCAGCAAGCCATAAACAGGACTGAATCCATCAGTCTTTACTTAGCAGAAATAGAGGCCGGTCAGTTTTTAGACAAAAGAGAACACGAGAGGATGATCGATTTACTAATCGCATGGGATCGAGACTACGCTGACGGATTAATGCTTTATCTCGATCTAGACAATGAGCAAGATTTGGAGTTTGATAATACTCTAGATCTAGTTCAAGATTACAATGATGATGACCTGGAAGCCAACATGGGAGACGAAGGGGTCCAGAACCTGGACAACTAAGAGCCATCATCATCCAAGCTCAATTATTGTACTTTATGCTTTTACTGTTTTTGCTTTTATCACGTGAATCTGTAAAATAATTGTTGTACTGTGTGCTTTTCTGAGTGCGTAGGGGCCCATCTGTCGGCCATTTGTAAAAGAGACGTTGGAAGAGGTATCCAATGCTCTCTACTCTGCTCTATAAATAGAGCCATTCTCCAACTTCTCAAACACACAATTCCAGGGAGAGAGAGAGAGAAAGCATAGGAGAAGAGAGAAGGAGAGTTTGTAAATCAGAAAGAGAAATAGAAACGTTTTGAATTTGAGTAGATTGGTGTTTCCATCACTCTAAAGTTCAAAACCTTTCAATGGATCTTCTGATATGAGTGTTAAGTGTGTCTAAGTTTTAAGTTAAGAATGCTTGTGTGTTGTAATATTTCCCAGATTCAGTAAAGTTTGTTTTTAAGAAAGGGAAAGCTACTTAATTGAACACTATGTTTTGAATACTTTGTTTTCTTGATTCAAATCCCTTCACCCTCTCAAAACCACAACCAAAAGCTAGAGACTACGGTCTGAGGTAGGAAACGAAACAGATCTGTGCTCAATCTGGACTAAGGGAGGCCTGGTTGAAGGTTAGCCACCTCTAGAAAGCCGGAAGCTAAGGAACGCCGGTGGTCCAGAGTAACTACGTTCAGGTATGGGTCAAAACTCTTTAGCTTGAAAGTTTTAGTTGCAGAGCGTGGTGGGCTTAAAACCACAGAAAACTTATTATTCATAATATAGTTAGTAGATTATGGTAGTTAGTACCACTAAAAGCCATTTATAAATCTTCGTTATTTCACTTTGATAAAATTATAAAAAGTTTGAACAAATTTGTAATTTCTATAAAGCTTGGGTAAAGTTGCAAATTACTATCAAAATTGCCCCACCTGTGAGCCCCACGGTGTCAACCAATCAAAACGCTCCTCACGGTTTCTACCACAATATTGGTTTTCACCGGAGCGCGACCCTATATATATATATATAGGGAAGCTTTAAAATGTAAAAACTCCTTAACATGTAAAATCCGCTTAACGTGTAAAAATTTTTTTTTTAAGGAATTACCACGCGCGCTCCACGTACAACGTACACCGGCTTCTCTCTCGGCCTCTCGCTGCCCCGCACCCACCCCACGTCGAGCCACCTCCGGCCACCACCGCCTAGCCGCGCTCGAGCCAACCCCTGGGCGCACCCCCCGAGCCCTGACTTGGCTTGGTTCGAGCCCAGTTGCACCATCACCGAACCTTCCCCGCCTTGTTCGAGCCACCACTGTCTCGGCCTCCCACGCCACCCACGAGCCACCTCCGGCCACCACCCACCACCTGCTCGAACCCCCTCCCTCAGGCGCACCCCCCGAGACCGGAATCCACATGGTTCGAGCCCAGCCGAGCTTACACCGAGCCCATCTCCCCATAAGTGTTGTTCGACATTGTTGGCTCAGAATACCTTCTTAATCCCCATTTTGCTCCTTGTTTCAACTCGAATTTGGTATGATTTATAGCCCTAAACTTGTTTATTACAATTATTTAGATTGTTTGAATGATTTAGGTTGAGATTGAAAACCTAGGGTTTGATTTAGGAGCGGAATTTGGGGCTTTTTGCCAAAAGCCAAATTGATTGAAATTGATTATATGGTTGTGTTTTTGGGTTGATTTTGAGCTAATTTCATATTCATATCATTGTCAAATTGTTTATGGAGCATGAGCTAATTGAATTTTAGAATTTTAGATTGCGATATGTTTTAGAATTTGGGGCTTTTTGCCAAAAGCCAAATTGATTGAAATTGATTACATGGTTGTGTTGTTGGGCTGATTTTGAGCTAATTTCATGTTCATATCATTTTCAAATTGTTTAGAGATCATTAGCTAATTGGATTTTAGAATTTTATAGTGCGATATGCTTTAGAATTTGGGGTTTTTTTCCAAAAGCTAAATTGATTGAAATTGATGATATGGTTGTGTTGTTGGGTTGATTTGGAGATAATTTCATGCTCATAGCATTGTCAAATTGTTTGTGGATCATGATCTAATTGGATTTTAGAATTTTATTGCGATATATTTTAGAATTTGAAGTTTTTTTGCCAACATCCAAATTGATTGAAATTGATGATATGGTTTTGATGTTGGGTTGATTTGGAGCTAATTTCACGTTCATAGCATTGTCAAATTGGTTGTGAATCATGAGCTAATTGGGTTTTAGAATTTCATTGCGATATGCTTTAGGTCGATTAGATTCTTCTATTTTAGCATGAAAATCATAATTTAGCCTATTAGCTCAATTGGTAGAGCAATGTGCATTTGCACAAAGATGTGGGTTCCAATCCCACATAGGTTACATAATAGACAAGAGCGCAACAATCGCAAATTGTTAATCATGCACATTATAATCTTAGTTATGCACAATTGTATCCTACTTTTGCACAATTCTATCTTACTTTTGCACAATTGTATATTACTTTTGCACAATTGTAGTTTAAATTTGCACAATTGTATCCTACTTTTGCACACTTGTATTCTAAATGTGCACATTAATATTTTATTTTCACACTTTATGTTCTTATATTTGCACTTTAAAGGTGCACAAATGCACTTTAAAGTTGCACAAATGCACTTCATAGTTGCACAAATGCACTTAACAGTTGCACAAATGCACTACACAGTTGCGCAAATGCACTTGACAGTTGCACAAATGCACTACACAGTTTTACTTTATGTTCTTATATTTGCACATTACGATTTTATTTTTGCACTTTATACTCTTATACATGAAGAGAAACATCGAACTTCTAAGCGATAAACATATATAGTTGCACAAATGCACTTCACAGTTGCACAAATGCACTTCACAGTTGCACTTGATGTGTTCTTAGCTATTATGTAACCTATGTGGGATTCGAATCCACATGTTTGTGCATTACGCACATCGCTCTGCCAATTGAGCTAATAGGCCAAAAAGATTATATCATAGTTGTAAGAATCAAGCACATAAGTAGTTCAATTTATGAATTCTATTCTTGAATACAAGACTAGTACAAATCCTCAAACCAATGATGAACACATATCCAAAATCATCCACTGGATAATCCTGTAGCTCATAGCATGCTTGATCCACTTGTTGTTCTATGCTTTACATTTACCCTAATGGTTTCAACTTCCTGGAATTCAAGTCATTTGGTATGTATAGTCAAGCTCATAATTAGGCTGTGCAAGCCAGATTAAACATCAAAATAAACAGTAGTGAAATTGAATGGTAAAGACTGGGTTGTGTAAATTACAAGTCACAAACAAGATGGAATAGAAAGCAACCTTATTCAACTGCATCATTGACTTAGAAAAGTATTCACCCAAAAATATAAAAGTTGCCACTAAAGACAACCTACCTAATTGCAACACATAGTTTAAACTCTCCCAGTTAATAAAAAGAACTCCAACAACTTTGGTAATGTGCAAAAATAATTAATGCAAAATCCAAATCAAGTTAGGTCACTAGACTACTAACATAAACACAATTACAAGCCATCAATATCAATCGTATACTTTATCCAAACAGTCAATCAAGAAATGTCTCAAATAAGCATCATCTAAACCTAATAATGTGCAATGAACTCTTTCACTTTAACTTGAATGATTTATGCTTCCAACTTGATACAATCAAGATTGAAGCTTGCAACATCCCACAGCAAACAAAGTATTCAAATCAGCTAGTTGGCAAGTGCACAAAGAGAAGGCAAGCAACAAATCAGTCGAAGATCAAACCTCCGTTCATGTAAAACTAGCAAGTATCCCACCAACGATCTGAAATGAACTTCCTCCAATTTCAACATTCGAAATACAGAATGAAAAGAAGGAAGATCAAACCTTGCATGCATGAGAACAAGATTAACCAAGAATTTGAATTTTGATAAGTCAATACAAGTAAATAAGCTCCCCCTACTGCTATGTGGAAATGATGGAAGCTAACCATCTTCATTCTCAGCTTATTCAGAGGTGTACAAGATATGAACAAGAAAAAGAAACATATGAACAACTACCAATACGCAAAGAAGGTTCGATTTTCCCAGCTCAACCCATTAACATCGAGTAAAAATTGAGTTACTTAAGACTACATGATTGTCCACTGATATGTACAATCTAGGAAATAGAATGCCTATACTATGTTATTTTTCTTCTTTCAAACAAGACGAAAGTACAAAGTGCAGAAGATGCAACACCTTATTATCTTGTTCAGAGTGCTCCAACTTGGACAACTTTCCTGTTGTTACAATCTCCATTATCTGAAGGCGAAGGAAAACCATTTGAGATGTTCAACAGAAGAAAACGGAATCACTAGTTGAAAGAAACACTCGAATACTTGCCATATATACACATACTACCTACATGATCTTGCAGAGACTTTCCAATTGCAGGCAAATGCTTGACCTGGTCATCACTCTCTATTTTAAAAGGCACATTTTCAATAACTGGGATGGCTTTGTAGTAGCTAAATGATCTCCTGCCATCACCCAATGCTTTGAACACCAACACAGAAGAAAATTTCTTATCAGCGTCATTATAATATGTATAATTTCATGTTAACACGATCTTATTCACTATTTCAACCTCTGTATATGTCAATCATCCTCTTGAATATCTCAGTAACATTCCTGTTCTGATCAGGTGGATTGTACAACTCTGATGGGCTAACCTGAGCAGTCAACAAACTGAAACATTCAACTCCCTAAGTCAAGTTTTTATGTTAACCTCTAAATTTTAAGCTCAGCGAACAACAAACTTCATCGTAGTGCTTCAATGAGACACACATCTCGTCTGTAGCATCACTTTTTGCTGCATCCACCGAAACTTTTGAAGAAGCAGACTTTGACTTCTTAGAATGACTTGAACCATCACTTTGCAAGTTCTGTCCATTTGAATCCGCTGAAAGAGCAGGTGAGGACTGGATAGCGTTTTTTTCTTCATCAGTATCCTCTTTAACAATATAATTATCCTTTGGAATACGGTCTCCTGCTTTCATCAGTACCTTAGAGGTCGATTCGTCATCAAGGAACCCGACCAGATTCACCTCCGACGATCCCATTCAGTGCGGCACGCCATGATATTGGGCATCTCGACCTCGGCGAGCTCGATCTGGAGCCGGCCGAAGTCAGCCAAGGATTTCAGAGCTTAGATCCCTAATTAAAATTGGAGTCAAATCCCTAATTAGTCCACAATCGAGGGAGATTGTGAGCAAAGAGGGAGCGAGAGTGCGAGCGCGAGCGAGCGAGGGAGAGTGCGAGGGCAAACGAGCGAGGGAGAGTGCGAGAAGAGAGGGAGCAGAGAGGTAGCGGCGCCATGGGAGCGGACGGAGGAGACCGATGGAGAAAGGAGCGGGTTCAGAGTTTTTTTTTTCTAAAACAGGTCCGGTTCGGCTCTTCTCCATTAAAAAAACTAATTTTACATGTTAAGCCAATTTTACACGTTAAGGACTTTTTACATTTGAAGCAAACCCTATATATATATATATATATATATATATATATATATGGTAGGGTTCAATTGAGAATAGTATACACCGGTGAGAAGGAAAGAAGCTATCTGATTGGCTGAAACGGATCTAATTTTTAATTAAAAAAAATATGCCTCACGCGCCTCAGATCTCGCGCTCTCATCTCCCATGGCGGTTCAGATCTCGCGCTCCGCTCTCTCATATCTCGCGCTCCGATCTCGCTCCTCCTCCTCCTCCATCCTCCCTCCCATCGCAGACACCCCCTCTCCGCGCTTCCAAGCTGGCCCCCGGCGCGCCGATGTCCATCCGCGAGGACTGCTGGTCTTCCAACCTCATCTCCACCTCCGGCTCCCTCTCAGTAGCCTGCTCCGGCCAGCTCCTCCTCCGAGCCACCCCGGTGGTAGAAACCTCTTGCCTAACTCCTCCTCAGCGGTGGGATCCTCCAACGCCCCCGCCCTCCGCTCGTCTGTCCTCGGCAATCTGCAATTCGGTCCCCGGCAACCTGCAATTCAGAAACCTCCTCCGGCGGTGGGATCCTCCAATCCACGTCCGTAATTTGTAATACAAATTTGTAATTTCTCTTAAATTTATTTTGGGATAATTACTGGGCTCTCAATATTCCAATTTGTAACACATGTGTATGTAATTTGCAATCGGTATGTGTGGCAGTACATAAGATGAATTGGCAAAGTCCAAATCCAAATCCATGTAAGGTTATGAGACGGTGCAATCGAGGAATCGGCTAAATTACTTTGCCGCATTTAATTAAAGAGAGTGGTTCACCAACTAGACACATAATTGTTCATGAATTAAATAGAATTGGTTCATAAATTTTATAATAACTGGTTCAGTGACTAAATAGAGGTTGGTTCAGTGACCGAATATAGAGTGGTTCAGTGACCGAATAGAGAGTGGTTCAGTGACCGAATAGATAGTGGTTCAAGGACCGGATACAATGGTTTAGTGATCGAATAGAGATTGGTTCAGTGATCGAATAGAGTGGTTCAGTGACCGAATAGAGAGTGGTTCAGTGACCGAATAGAGAGTGATTCAGTGACCGAATAGATAGTGGTTCAGTGACCGGATAAAGTGGTTCACTAATCGAATAGAGATTGGTTCAGTGACCGAATAGAGTGGTTCAGTGAACGAATAGAGAGTGGTTTAGTGACCGAATAGATAGTGACTAAATAGGTTGGTTCGGTGTCTAAATAGAGGTTGGTTCAGTGACTAAAGAGTGGTTGGTTCAGTGACTAAATAGAGGTTGGTTCAGTGGCTAAATAGAGGTTGGTTCAGTGGCTAAATAGAGGTTGGTTCAGTGGCTAAATAGAGGTTGGTTCAGTGTCTAAATAGAGGTTGGTTCAGTTACTAAAGAGGTTGATTTAGTGTCTAAATAGAGGTTGGTTCAGTGAGTAAATAAGTTGGTTCAGTGACTAAAGGGTGGTTGGTTCAGTGACTAAATAGGTTGGTTCAGTGACTTAATAAAGGTTGGTTCAGTGACTACATAGATGTTGGTTCGGTAACTAAATAGAGGTTGGTTCAGTAACTTAATAGAGGTTGGTTCAGTGACTAAATATATGTTGGTTCGGTGACTAAATAGATGTTGGTTCGGTGACTAAATAGAGGTTGGTTTAATAACTAAATAGGGGTTGGTTCAGTGACTAAATAGATATTGGTTTGGTGATTAAATAAAGGTTGGTTCAGTCACTAAATAGATGTTGGTCCAGTCACTAGGTGCGGTTCACTTGATTTGGTTCACTTGGTTCACTGAATATGGTTCACTGGGTATGGTTCATTAGATTTGGTTCACCGGGTGTGGTTCAACAATAATTAATAAATTACGGTGGGAACATTTTAATTATTGATGTGTAATTTTTATGGGCGTTGATTGGAAGAAAGGAATGAAATTAAGGGGCGTTAAATTATTTGTTGGTTAATTACAGGCTGATTTATCTTAATATATATTATATATTGCTTATCATGACAAGGAAACTCTCATGGTGCAGTGGCAATAGCTGTTCGAATTATAACAAATGGACAGGGGTTCGAATCTGGCTAGAGGACACCACGGAAGGTGATTTTTATAAGTGTCAATTTTTAATTGACGTGGACCAATCATATTCATTCTTGGACCAATCAAATCACTTCTTTCCTTCTCACTTTTGGTGACCTTTGCACCCGAACCCAACCCTATATATATATATATATATATATATATATATATATATATATATATATTAGTGTTCCAATGAGTCAAAAAATACAGTGTAATAGTAAAACAAATGAATATTTTGTTATATTCATATGAATATTATGCTATGTTTATATCAATATATGAATGTTATAATGTTATTTGAATATGATGTACGTATATATATGAGTATATGAATATAATATTATTATATCTTATTCATATTCACACACAACAATATTCATATCCACGTACATAATATTCTTAATAGTGTAATACAATATTCATTTATTTCATTGCATCGTATTTTCCGTTTCACTAGCTAGAACTTTGGCACATCTATTATATATAAATGAAACCTATTAAGAATAAAAAGTAGTAAATCTGAATTACAATGTGATAACTAAACTAATGACTTTCATAGTGTGAAAGAAATATAAAATAAAAACCAATTTAGATATAATCAATTCATTCTACCGCAAAATAATATAGATATAAATAAAACAACAACTAATTAATTTTGATATAAGTAATTCTGTCCACCGAACGATAATCTATATATAATATTTATCTATTAATATTTTTGATAAGTATGACTATAAAATAATTTTTTATTTAATTTTTTATCAATTAATCAAAATTTATATAGATAAATTGTGACTTATGATAACTTTTTGTAAAATAAGATAACATATTATTTTAATGTCAACCAAAAAACATATTGTTTTTTAAAAAAAATTAATTGCGATTTTTTTCTTGAACTAGCCATAACAAGTCACTAAGATAATATGTATCGATTTTAGTATACGTGTATATAAGGAAGTTGAAAACCCTAATAAAAGTAAAGGCTAGAATGATGATCGAGGGTGATATATATATAATTATTATTTAAAAATGAGAGGGGAAAGGGAAAGATGTTGTAATAATTAAAGAAAAGTGGGAGGGTCGTCGATCTTGAATTGGCGATGGTGGGGGTCTATACAGAAGCTTTATAAGATTGATGAGTCACCATCATCGATCTACCATCACTTTCTCTATGTACGTATAGTTAGCTCTCTCCTTCATCCACATAGCTATATCCAAAGGAGAAAATCTCACGAAATGCATACGATGATAAGATTTTTAAAATGGTAAGAAAATATGCTGATATTGTTTTTAAAACTAAGAGAAATAGTCTAACTAGATGAATTTTCCAAACACTTGTAACTACTACGATTTTTAAAACTGTGATTTATGGTCTTACGATTTTCAAAACAGTAGTCGGTTTATCTGTTGAGTCGATCGATGGGGTATCCGTAGACCTATTAATTAAAATGGGTTAAGATTCTAATGATTTATATAACAATGACCACCTACCGGCTACAGTTTATTGCCTACAAAATGCTTATTCTTGTTGGGCTTATTCACCCCACTTAAGTTAATCTATCACTTGGACTCCTTGTTCACTTTTTTGGCCGGCCCAATTGTTGGCTTTGTGTGTCAACTATTTAACTACTTAGTACATATTTGCACTGAGCATATTAAACCACATAATAACACTAACTTGATGTTAGAAATCATACCCCTTATAAAAATTATCTCAAACTCTATTTTTGGTTACACTTTCTTCTTAGTGTGAGGTCACTTAAATTTTGGTCTCACACCCCTGACGGTTATATATGAAAATCACATATTGGAATTGCAAAGGCATTGGAAAAAAAACATTTTGGACGAAAATCGATAGTACGTGCAAAAACGAACATATTCAAGTAAGCCATAGCGGAAACTAAATTAGAATCCGTCCTCGAAGAAAAATTTGGAAAACAGTGGGCTTTGATGAGGCTATCTGGTCACCTGCTACCGGTCGTTCGGGTGGTCTCGATATCCTTTGAAAGTCCTACCAATTAACAAATGAAATTGTAGCTGTAGAAATTCACTTACCTAGAATCATAGGACTTCGTTACGAGTATATTAATAATAGATTTATGACTCTATTGTTGTTTGTATATGCACCTTCAAGCCCTCAAGAGAAAGATTCGTTTTGGGTTACATTAACATCCATTGTGAATGATTCGTCCATTTCTTGTATTATTCTAAGTGACCTGAATGAAATTCTATGTAGTGATGACAAGCTGGGTGGTGCTACAATTTAAAAAGGATTGCGCTCTACTAGATCTACCTACTTTCGGAAACCCATTTACTTGGAGAAAGAACCCTCATGATGAAAACACCATTCACGGAAAACTTAACCGCGTACTAGTCCATCATCAGATCATTCGGAAATTCCCTAACATGATCACTTGCAAAGGAGCCTTCTCATAATGTGATCACTGCCCCATTTCGATAACTCTTGAGCGTGGATCGATTTTTAAAGCTCCTCCATTCAGGTTTGAGAATACTTATCTTCAGCGGAATGATTTTTGAAACATCGTTAAACAATCTTGGCGAACCTTCGGAAAAAAGATGATGTTCAAACATAAAATTCTAAAGAAAAAAGATAAGGAATGGAATATACAAACCTTCTGAAATATTTTCCGCCAATTAAATGAAGTGGAAGCCGAGCTTCTTAATATTCAAACTTCGGTTTCAGGAGGTAACAACATGACAACCATTAATAGAGAAAAGTGCCTTATTACTAAAAAGGAAAAACTACTTCTTTACCAAAAAACTTTTTCGAAACAAAGAGCCAAGACAAAGCATCTTAAACTTTCTGACCCAATTAAGTACAACATATTTTCACCGGATTGCTTTGGGTCGGCGACATAGGAAACAAATTCGCAACATAACTTCTGCCAAAGGAACCTTGATATTAGGCAAGAAGAATATTAGAAATGAAATTAAGAGTGATTTTGAAAAAAGATTCAACAAGGAAGCAATTGAGGATGGACTCCTACAGGAAATGCTAGATCGAATCCATCCCTCAATTACGCCTGACGAAAATGCTTACCTTATTCGACGCCCATCTAAAATGAAATCAAGGATGTTGTCTTCAGCCTTGGCAACAACAAATCGCCATGCCCAGATGGGTTTACATCCGAATTTTACAAGAAATACTGGGACATTGTTGGCATATCCACCATTAGAGCTGTAAAAAGTTTCTTCCACTCTAGCAAGCTCCTAAAACAAATAAACCATACGTTTATATCTCTTCCCCCTAAGCGAGAAAGCCCTACTAATAAAAGTCACTACCGCCCAATCAATCTATGTACTACACTATATAAAATCATTTCAAAAATTTTAACAGAAAGAATCAAAGTAATTATAGGTAAACTTATTCACCCTCTTCAGGGAGCCTTTGTGTCTGACTGGGCAATCCAACATAATGTCCTAATTGCCCACGAAATCTTCCATTCCTTTAGATCACGTACATGTAGGGAGGGTTGGTTGGTGTTAGGAGGAAAATCAAGTATGAAATATAAATCTCAAATTTGACTCCCTGATCTCCGCAAATTAATTACAAGACTTCCTCCCGCTGTAGTAAAAGGTAGTCAGGATCGATCCACGAGGAAGCGCGTCAACACCCGCCTTTTTTCAGTTCCAAAACTCAACAGAAAATGTAAAGCACAGAAGAAAGCAGAAGAATAACAAAGAAAGTAATTTGGTCGATATCGACCTTCAGTAACTCGATATCGAGTAGAAAAATCAACCAACAGAACTCAATATCGACTGACAGAAACTTAAAATCTCGATATTTGTGAAATAAATCAATAAAATAAAGACTTCCAAGATCAGAGTTTCAACACCACAACGATAACCATGTAAAATAACACATAAAGGCATAAAAGATCATGATTTTCATCAAATAACTCTTCGTTATTAACAAATAGGAAGATAGAGGCCTTCGCATAAACCCTAATTGTTACCAAGTCTTTTTCACATAATTAATCCAAGTTGCATTAAGATCACTTTCACTTCAATAACACAAACAAGGATCACCTTCAACTTTCGCAAAAGAATCATGCTTGTAGGGATAGAAGATGAATTTGCATCAAAAGATTGTACCTTTACCGCATCACCTCACACAGCTACCGTCGGGCTCACCCCGACCCTAGAAGTTGGGTGACTACTCACTCTTCATCATCAAGAAAGACATCAATAATAAAAGAAAACTAAATTGCATTAATGAAATAAAAGAAAGCTTACAACCAATCGAAGCCAAATCCCGGTATCGCTTACTCTCTCTCTCTCTCTATGTAACTAATTGCATCTGAAACTGAATTGGAATTGAATGAATAAAACTCAGCCCCTAGGGCACTATTTATAGTGTTCCATGTAGCTATTCTAGGATGGAACAACTATATCTAAATCTATCTAATAATATAAGATAAAACATTATGATAAAGGAAATAATATCTAAAAGGGAACTATAACTAAGTAGATAAATATCTCTCCCATCTTGATAGAACTTGATAGAATTTGATCTTGTGGATATCTCCATTGGACTTTGGATAGAACTTTGATTAGAACTCGGACTAGCTCGAAATCGGCCACTGTGGTCAAGTCGATATCGACTAGGACAACTCGATATCGACCTGCAACTTTCTCAGCTTCTTTTCTGCTACTCGACTTCGTTTTCCAGGAGACAGATCGATTTGCTTCAGCTCGATATCGACCAAGACAGGTCGATATCGACCTGTGTTTTTCTTTTTCAGCTTCCCAGGTCGACTTCTGGATATTGACTCGATATGGGCACTCGATATCGACTTGGCATGGTCGATATCGACCTCTGCTCTTCTTCTTCCTCGATTCTGTCTCTTTTCTGGTGAATATCGAGTGGCTTACTCGATATCGACTAGATGAGGTCGATAACAACCTGATGTTGTCGACTCAATTTTCTTGCTTCCAGCTCGATTTGTCCTGGTTCCGCTACTCCTTGACCTCGGACTTTCTGTAGTTGACTTCGAGCTTTTCCTCCTTTTCTCTAAAATGTTGTAAATTGCTTCGATTTCTGCGAAATTAAACGAAAACTGGCGTAGATTCCATAATTGGCAAATAAACATAAACTACATAGATTCTAAACTATTCTAGCCTGAATGTATGAAATATATGCAGAAAACGATATAAAAGTAAGTATAAAACATGGCAAATTAGGCTCACAATAGTTGGCAATTAAACTCGACATGGAGAAAGCCTACGATAGAGTAGACTGAAATTTCATAAAAAAGATTTTAGAAAATTTTGGATTTCACCCTACCTTTATCACTTGGGTTGTGGAATGTGTAACGACCGTCTCCTTCTCAATATTAATTAACAATGGCCCCACAAATATGTTTTTCCCCTCTCGGAGCCTTTGCTAGGGTGATCTTACATCCCTTTTTTTGTTTATCTTGAGAGCCGAAATCCTAGCTAGGAAACTCTCAGCAGAAACAAATATGGATACTAGTCCAATTGGGTTTACTTTCGGCAGAAACGGTCCTCGGGTTCCCTTCTTATCATTTGCTGATGACATCATTATTTTGTCAAGAGGTAGTGTCATTGCGGGACAGAAAGTTAAAAAAAAAAATGATTCATACTGGTTTCTGGACAAAAAGTTAACTACCATAAATCTAGCTTCCAAGCCACAAAAGGCATTTTAAACTCTAGGATCTTATAACTAAGCAGTTGTTTAGGAATTACTAATGAAAATTCATTGGAAAAATATCTTGGATGTTCGATTACAAACGGTAGAGTAAACAAACACACTTTCGAAGACGTCAATTCCAAATCTAAAGAACAACTAAGTAAATGGTGCGCCAATGATTTATCACAACAGGGACGAGCAATCCTAATTAATACAAACCTATTAGCCAAGTCGTTATATACAATGCAAAATTTCAAGTTACCCTCATCGATTCATAAGGAGCTGAATCGGATTAACAGAATGTTCTTTTGGAATAAGAATCTTCAACACCGCCCGCTTATTAGTTGGGATCGGGTTTGCAGACCGAAAAAATGTGGGAGGTTAGGGCTAAGGAAATCAAAAGAGATGAATATAGCCCTCTAAATGAAAATATTATGGAAAATTTTGGCTGAACCAGATAATGTTTGGGTTACTTTTATCAGGCATAAGGCCATGTTTATCAAGGGATACTAGGGATACTAGAAATATTAATATTTTATTATTCTCTTTCAGCCACATCATCCTAGCATTTCATTCTCACTCTTCTCACTTTATCAATAACATCCCTAGTATCTCAAAATATATCTTTTCCTACCAATTAAATTTACAATTATACCCCTCTCGAATAATTATTTTCATCTTTTCCTACCAATTCAATTTACAATTATACCCCTCTCGAATAATTATCTCAATTCAAGATTAAATTAACATATTTATTTTTCATTATAAAAATATTTTGCATAAATTGATATTATCTATTACTATTGAAAGATAATTAAAAAAAATATTTTTTGGTATTATTATACATAATTGTATTCAAAGAATTTTTTTTTTCAAAATATGGCTAAACATATTTGAAATTGATGTCTATGTGTAGAGAAAAATGAATCTTGTATTATGATATTTTTTATTTTCTTATTTTCTTTATTTTTAATGTCGAAAATTATATATTAGTATACATATAATCTTCATTAACTTAGATCAGATCTGGCCGTCCATGTGGCGCCATCTCCACCGCCCATTCCCTGCCACCACTTGAAATGCGACACATGTCCGTTCCTTTATCAATTTGCCTGATTTTTTGCAGGTAAAGTGTTGAATTGTTGTTTCGTAGCATCGATGCTTCCTGAACATCGCCCAAGCATCCCAAACAACTATTCCCCCATTTTTTAAATATCAAATATCACAAGTATCGGTGCACAGTTCCACCGATAAACTTGTTCTATGTATCTTCGTTCAGCTAACATCTTTGAATACAAGAAAAGAGGTGATTTCTCATGGCAATGAGCCAAACTAACAACCCTCGTTGATAAATTTGAGACTGGGCTTATTTGGTCTGTTGGAAATGGAAATTCCATTAAATTCTGGACGGACAATTGGATCATAACTTCATCTATTCTGGCAAGGGTGAATTGTCCTCAAACTAATAACATAGAAGAAACTGTTAGTAATTATATTTTAGGTGGTAAAATGGTGGATGGAAAAACATAACAATGTGTTACCTGAAGACATAGTCAAAGAAACCCTAGATATTCCACTTCCCGTTTCGCCCTTTGAGGATCGTTTATACAGGTAGCCTGATAGAGCTGGTTGGTTCACCACGTCAAGTGCATATAAGCTAATCATGTCTCAAACTGATCTAAATTTAGACCCTAAAGCATGGATATGGAAACTGGATATTCCGCGTAAAGTTATAAATTTTTTATGGAAAATATGCTAGGATGCCATTCCTACTTCCTACTGGAATTAGGTTAGCTCAACGAGGGACTTCTGTACCCTCCACCTGCAGCTTGTTGATAGAGCATAATTAGTATTGCATAATAGATTACATTTAGCATAATTTAGTTTTGAATATTGCATACTTCAGTTACAATTAAATGTTTACTTGTGGTGTTGGAAGAGTCGGAATCTACGCGTGTTTATGGTTAATTTCAGGTAAATGTGGATCCAACGAGGAATGAGGAGACTCTTGGATGAAGGAAGATTCAAGTTGAGGAAGAAAAGTGAAGAGCACGGGAGCGGAGTCGAATTTCGAGAGCCTAAGTTAAGAACAAGTCGGCAGAAATTGTCGCTAGATAAGCTAAACTTGTTTCGCACTCTCAGGAGACCTCGGTGGTCTGATTGACAATTATAACCATGCGTTGGAAAGCTCTCTTTGAGATCTACAACTTTCATGTTGATATTGAGACCAAATTCAAAACGGAAAAATTGATGTGAACAGTTTGACCGCCCCGCGACCACTTGTGCAACTGTGCAGTAGAAGATTATGTTCATCTTTTGCTAGAATGCCTGTATGTAAATTCTCTCTTCCGTTTACCAGCATACATACACTCAACAATATCTAGCATGATAAATCCTTCACGGGATATAAAACCAATCATCTCATTCATTGCAAACAACATTTCCTCTGTGTCCAAGGTGGAGCTTGTGTTGTCTTGGTGGACGACCTGGTACATTCGGAACCAATGTGTGTTTAGACAGGTTCATGTACCTCATAGAGATAGTTCTTTACGAATTATTAAAACTCATAATGAGAATTAGAGAAAAACTTCATGTTTAGAGTATAATTTAGATGACAACTCCCCCCTATACGCACAACACTCCAACCACCCGAGGAAGAAAATAAAGCATGCCAAAACTACATGGCACAAACCCCTTAGGGGAACCCTCACGCTAAATTTTAATGGATCCACAATCGCAAATAATGAAACCCCTTAGAGGATTTTAGCCCGGGCGTTTTTGACCTTATAGCCCGGATCTGACAGAAACTCCATCCGGGCTTCAGGTAGGTTGGGGTAAAAAAGGGGGTCAGTTTTATACCCCGGACCAAAAGTAAAAACATTCGGTATATATATCTATTAATTTTTTTCCCAGAAATGACTTTAGGGGGACACCCGGGGTATATACCTACAAGGTCCGGGCTATATAGTCACAATTCATAAGTCCCCTTTAAATTTTTTTAAAAAAAGAATATTGTTGCTGCTCAGATTATCTACATTGGCATAAATAATTTTACCACATCTATCAACCACCAAAATTATTGCTGCTCGCAGTATTACATTACCAAAAGATGTGAACAATATTTACTAATACAACACGTCTATCAACCACCAACATGACAAAACCAAAGACGCAAAGAACTTGGAATTCAATCTAAAACTTCAGTAAAAAATGTTCAGATTTGGGATTCAAACGAAGCTGCTCCCAGCGGAATTACCAAAACCTGCTCAGACATAGAGCGGACAGCCTTGCCAATTCCTCTTTAAATTTATCTTCGTCGTTTGTTGAATTTTCAGAACCCCCAGCTTGTTTAGAGGGCCTGCTGTTGCCTGTTTGCAACTGCTGAACTATTATTTTTGATGAATAAAATGCTCTAGCTGTATTTTGAATTAAAAAAAAAGAGAACCTGTTAAATAGAAAACGATTTCAAGATTACAGTTTTCGGAAATAACATTATATCATTAATATGAAAAATAATTCAAGGAAAACGTACCATTCATGACTTTTTTTATCCAACCAAGTTTAATAGAACTGGTGAAAACAAAGAGTTTCCGCCTTTTGAATGAACCTGCACATATTATCATACACTGTTCAAATACCAATAGAAACTTTGTCTTTTTTTTTTCAGAGTCCACTACTGCTAGACACTACTGCATTGATTTCCATGTTTAAAGCAGTAATTACGAAATATAGATTTTCTTGGAGCTATAATTGAAGAATTAAAGCAAATGCAATGAAGTCTTCTACCCCTTTTTGATATTCATCTGCTGCACGTTTTGCTACCATCCACTTATCCATTCCTCTAATAACTGAATTGAAACTCCTTGAATTCAGAAATCAAAAACCCTAATAAGTGAATTGAAACTTGACACCAGAAGCAACCAAAAGCATTGATAGGAAGTGAAATAAAAGCATAGATAGGAAATAAAATCTCACAATAAGTTTGAAATCGATTTGTTTGTAGCTTCTGTACAGAAGGAGTTGTAATCCTCTGGCTTCAACTTTTTAGTTTTTAAATTCTCAATATAAAAATAAACAATGCTTAAATGTTGTGTTAGAGAAAATTCTCTTTGCTTCTCTATTTTTCACTCTACAATCTTGCATCAAGTTGATCTCCCTTTCCACTATGCAAGTCATTCATGTGTTCAATTAAATTTTTTCGTAGCCCGTCTATAGATTAGAACGACTAAAGGGAAAACAATTTATGATAACTGATGAGACTTCCAAAGCAACACTGGAAACAAGGAAGAGAAAGAGGAACCATCAAGAGCAATCAGTATGACGTGAAAAAAAACAAAAAAAAAACTTGAACTGCATACCTCTTCCACTTCTTCTGCAGCTATAATGAAGCTCGAAGCCAATCTCCATGCTTTCTTAACCTCTTCTTCAGGAAACCATTCAATCTTGTGCCTATTTCGCGATACTCGTGAACCTTGCACTCCTCCTCTTCATCCTCTTCTTTCCTCAATTGATGTAATTCCTTTGTCTTCTCTCTTTGTTGGGCTTGCCACTCCTGAAGTTGAAATAATCATCCTCAGTATTGCTTATTGAACAGAATACAGTTCATCAAAATTGATTATAGTTATCATTATAAGATGTCACTTCTCCAATTTCTAATCAAGAGCTCATTTTAAATTTTAAACAGGGGAAACAATAGTCCCCATCTTACAGCTTGACTTGAATGCAAAATAAACGGATGGTGACATACACAATCTCCTACTATTTGTATTTTGTAGGAAATGGTGAACCATGATGAAAGATAGAAACTGACATTAATATCTTCCTATCCTGATTGATATGCAGAAGTCGAAACAGAAAATATGGCATGTATACACGCATCATCTTTCTTCTTAACAAATGCATATAAATTGGCATAAGATTAATATCGCAACAGCCAAACAGATATGAAAGAACTGGAAGGTAAGGGGCTTAACAATCTCCATCAAGTTCAATTCAAGCCCATAGAAACAACTCTCAAAACAGATTCCTAGATCAAGATTAGGGCTCCTACTTATATTGACATATGACATACATTACTAGATCAAGATTATATTGACATATGACATACATTACTAGATCAAGATTATTTGTTCCTTTTTGGCAGTGTCAGAATGAACATAATGAGAGGATGCCATAAATCAATCATGCAACTGTAAAGAAATCAGAGTGAAAACCGTACACATAAAAAGATTGTAGAAAGTATGGATGGTGCCGCTAAGAATTTGAACTGACTATCAAAATCAGACCTGCAAACAAGGAAACCAGAAGATTAGTCGTAGGCTAACAATGAAGATGAGAGTAAGGCACAAAATTGAAGGGGGTAAATTGCATAGAAGGTTCAATATTCGAAATATTTCAGCAATTAAGATCGTCAAAAGATGGAGAGAAATTACTCAGAGGCAGCTGTCTGTTGGAGAAGGCCCATTTCGACCTAGGGTTTCACGTATGACAGATTTGGGTTTCGATTTAGGGTGTTTTTAGAAGAGGATGGCAGCAAAGGATGGTGGCGAAGACTGGCGGCGAGGACGACCTGATGCGAAGAGAATGGCGGCGAAGTCGGTGATGGAGGGCGGCAGGTGAGGAGTCGGCGAAGCGAATCAGAGCAGACGGCGAGGAGTGTCGAGAATGGCGGCCTTTGGAGAAGCTAAAATTGTTCCTGCCAAAGCTTCGGAGCAGCAGCAGCAATGGCGGCCTTCGATTTGTCTGTGCCGAAGCTTCGGAGTCGGCCTTCGATTCCTCTTCAATTTGTATGTGCACGATTTAGGGTTTCACAGATCTGCACGATTTAGGGTTTCACAGATCTACATTGGGTTTTGTTTAGGAAGAGGATGGCAGAGGAGAGGATGGTGGACGAGAGGACGGCGGAGGAGAGGACGGCGGCGACAGATGGAGGCGAAGAAGATGGCGCCGAAGAGAGGAGATGGCGAGCGAAGGGGATGGCGGCGAATAGAGGATATGGAAGAGGATTCAGCGAAGGAGGAGGGTTCGGTGATGGAGGCGGCAGGGCGAGGCCGGAGATTTGCAGTCGGAGGCGGCGAAGAGAGGAGATGGAAGAGGGAGATGAAGTTCGGAGCAGAGAGGCGAGAGCGCGACCATCGATCTGTTGATCGATATATTTCATTTCTAAATTAAAAAAAATATTTTTTTTATACCGAATATTTAACACATATACACCCCGGATATGTTTTATGGGGTAAAATAGTTATATACACCCCAAAGGTCCCCAATGGAAAAGTCTCCGGGATATATTGAAAAAAACGCCCGGGCTATATTCTATAGTTCAGGTAATACCCCAAGATAATATAGCCAGGATATTTTTTATTTGGTCCGGGGTATATTTATTTTAATAAACAAAATTAAATGACAACATACCAATTATGACATTATACCCCATAAAAATGATATCCGAGGTAAAAGCCCACGGGCTAAAATCATGATTTTGTACTAGTGGCCGTAATCTGAGACTAAGAAGGACGTCCTATACACATTTCCTATCAAAAACTTGGTAAACAAAGTCCTTTGAAAGCGAAGACTCTTGCTCTTAAATTGGGAATCCAACATGTTCGACAACTCCGTATCGACAAACTCCACGTTGAAAGTGATTCCCTCATAATCATAAACCACATAAAAAGAAAGAGCTAAATGTCTGTAGGAAATTGAACTGATATTATCATATGTTAAACTCCTTTTATCGACCGTGAAAGAAGTGTATTTCTTTCAAGTTCCCCGGTTAGACAATAGAGTGGCGGATAAGGTTGCACACCTTCACCACTCTGCTTGAGGTGTCGATATTTACGACGATTTTGGTCTCTTAGACCTCGTAGATCTCGCTCGTCAGAAATTTTTCGTAATAAAAAAAAACGATACAAATGGATGCTACCTCAAATTCCGGTTATTTACATACTGACAGGAAATTGTCCATCTGAAAATAGAAAATAACACGAGTGAGTGTGCGTACGTCGTAGCTCAAAATAAAGGGTAATGGTATTTTACGGTTTAGGGAGGGAGGGCGCCTTCACGGTGAGATGAGAGGTTTTATGCCTTTTACCGCTTCGCCTTTCTCTACTTTTGAGGCTCCTTTACTGCATGTTACTTGGATTCCATTTTATGGATTCACTTTATAATATTTCACACATCTGTCCCAAATTTAAAGTATGTTTTCAAATTATTAAACAAAATGTCCAACACTCTGGACTGAAAAATACAGTTTTGGAAGTTACAAATTTTAAATACATACACTTATTTCTTAAATACATACACTTATTTCTTTATACTACGTCTTTTGACATATCTATTTTTTTTGAGGCATTTTGATATATCTTTCCATTAATCGAACATCGTTACAAAATTCTGCACTTGGTACCGGCTTAATTGAGAGTTTTAAAATAAGTGGTTATATTCATTATTATTCCCTCAACCCTCCTTAATATTTAATATATTTATAGCAATATCTTGACAATAAAATGAGTCACATTGATGATCTGAGAGATTTGATAGAGAGATACAAAGGTGCGGAAGCAAGAGAGAAGAGAGAGTGAATTCATCTAACAAACTTCAAGAACTGTAACTGAATTGATAGTGTATGTGAGCTTACATCAGGGCTATTTATAGAAGAAGATATCACTTCTTCTTATTTACATATAATGTCCTATACTTTCATATAGTACATTACATTACTCTTCCTCAAGTGAGGCAATTGAAAACATGTTTACAATGCCTAACTTGCTCAAGTTCTTCATGTATTGATCATAAGAGATGGCCTCTGTAAAGACGTCAGCTGGTTGTTCTCCTGTAGGAATATAGCCCAGTGCAATTTTCTTTCGAATGAGCTTGGCTCTTACAAGATGATAGCCCCCTTCGATGTGCTTGGTTCTCTCATGGAACACAGGGTTTTTGGCTATGTGTATAGCTGCTTGGTTATCACAATACACCTCTACTGGATCTGTATGACTGATGCTCATATCTTCCAACAGTTTCACAATCCATGTGATTTCACAGCAAGTGGTAGCCATAGACCTGTACTCTGATTCAGCAGATGAAGTAGCTACATATGTTTGTTTTTTGGTCCTCCATGAAATCAGAGTGTTGCCCAACATTATACAAAACCCAATGAGAGATTTCCTAGTCATTGGGCAGCTCATCCAATCAGCATCACAAAATGCACTCAGCTTTAGATTTAAACTCTTTGAGAGTAGCATTCCTTGACCAGGTGCTTGCTTCAAGTATCTTAGAACATGCTTCACAGCTTTCCAATGTGAATCATTAGGCTGATGCATAAATTGACTAAGAACTTGTACATCATAGCATATATCTGCTCGTGTAATTGTGAGGTAGATCAATTTCCCTACAATCTTCCTGTATGCAGTCACATCAACTGTATCTGATGTGCCTTCTAGAGACAACTTCACTTTGGGATCTAAAGGAGTGTTTACAGGTTTAGAATATGTCATTCCTGTCTCCTTAAGTAGCTCCAGAGTGTACTTTCTCTGGTTTAAGTAAAACCCATCTTCATTTCTGTCCACTTCTATGCCAATGAAGTATCTGATTTGCCCCAAATCCTTCATGAGGAAATGCTTATTCAGATGCAGCTTTAGAGCCTCTATTTCCTTTGAGCAACTTCCTGTGATGACCATGTCATCTACATAGACAAGCAATGCTGTGAAAGTGAGAGCTGTCTTCTTCACAAAGAGGGAATAGTAAGCCTTTAATTGTACATACCCTGCACCTTTCACAACTTGAGCGAATTTAGCAAACCATTGCCTTGGAGCCTGTTTTAACCCATTTAGAGATTTCTCAAGTTTACATACCAAAGCTCTTGTATCAAGTGGGCTCTCTATACTTGACCACTCCTCCTGAGAGCTAGTTTCATAGGTTTTCAGTTTTTTATAGGCTGGAGATAGCTCCATATAAAACTCCTCCTCAAGATCACCATGGAGGAAAGCATTTGTCACATCTAGTTGTGACACAGGCCATCCTTTAACAACTGCAATATATAGAAAAGTTCTAACTGAAATCATCTTTGCTACTAGATGTGACAAATGCTTATTCAGATGCAGCTTTAGAGCCTCTATTTCCTTTGAGCAACTTCCTGTGATGACCATGTCATCTACATAGACAAGCAATGCTGTGAAAGTGAGAGTTGTCTTCTTCACAAAGAGGGAATAGTCAACCTTTAATTGTACATACCCTGCACCTTTCACAACTTGAGCGAATTTAGCAAACCATTGCCTTGGAGCCTGTTTTAACCCATATAGAGATTTCTCAAGTTTACATACCAAAGCTCCTGTATCAAGTGAGCTCTCTATACTTGACCACTCCTCCTGAGAGCTAGCTTCATAGGTTTTCAGTTTTTTATAGGCTGGAGATAGCTCCATATAAAACTCCTCCTCAAGATCACCATGGAGGAAAGCATTTGTCACATCTAGTTGTGACACAGGCCATCCTTTAACAACTGCAATATATAGAAAAGTTCTAACTGAAATCATCTTTGCTACTGGTGCAAATGTCTCACTATAATCCACTCCGTCCACTTGAGAAAATCCCCTAGCAACCAGTCTTGCCTTGTGCCTGTCTACAAGCTTACTTGAAGAAGATTGTAATTTGGTAGAGGTAGAGGCCTGACAAACAGAGTCCTTGAGCCAAGATGGAGGATGGGAGACTCTTGTGGATGATCTGGTGGGTAGAGGGAGAATAGAAGGTTGGGGAATGTCATCAAAGCTAGGAGGAACAGGTGTAGGACAATAATCTGCAAGGTTTTATGTGTTTGAGGATGGATTGAGAGAGGGAAACGAGTTAGAATGTTCCAGTTCCAGATCCTGAAATTCAGGGAGGCTATCATAAACCTGAGTGGTAGCCAGATCATCAGAGAAAGGATCATTGGCTTTGGTCATAGGAAGTGGCTGTAAATGAAGCTGAGAAGGGGAATTCATGGCATTAAATGGAAAAATATGCTCATGAAAGAGAAGATCTCTGTTGATTATGGTTTTGTGAGTGAGAAAATTGTACACCTTCTATCCTTTAAATCCAAAAGGATATCCCAAGAATACACAGGGTTCAGATCTGGCATCAAACTTCTTCCTTGCATTACATGCAGTTGCTACAAAGCATAAACACCTAAACACCTTCAATCTGTTAGAATCTGGTAAGGCATCAAAGAGAATCTCATAGGGTGTTTTGTGTTTAAGAGGGGTTGCAGGGAGTCTATTTATGAGGTATGTGGCAGTTAACACACAATCCCCCCAAAATTTGATAGGTAAGGAGGCTTGAAATCTGAGAGCACGAGCAGTTTCAAGTATGTATCTATGCTTTCTCTCAACTCTCCCATTTTGTTGGGGTGTGGATGTAGAAGAGCTTTCATGAATGATGCCTTTTGAAGAGAAGAAGGTATGTGCTTCAGAGTTGAAAAACTCAGTTCCCTGATCACTCCTAACATTCTTGACATGGACATCAAACTGTTTTTCCACCATGAGAATAAAATTTTGGAGATGGTTAAAGGTTTCAGTTTTGGTTTTCATGAGATATGCCCACACACTTCGACTCTTATCATCCACAATCGTGAGAAAATATTTGTGACCATTATATGTAGGACTATCATAAGGTCCCCATAAGTCACAATGAATTAGCTCAAACACATAATCAGCATGAGAGTTACAAAGGGGAAATGAATTTTTAGCTTGTTTAGCAGCAGGACAAATAGAGCACAAGAAATCTGAATCATTTATTTGAATATTGGACATGTGTTTTAGTTTACTCAATGGAGCATGGCCCAATCTGAGGTGCCACAAGGTATTGTCACTGCTATGTACAAAATTTGGTAAAAACATAGGTAGACTATGAGAAGTGTTTACAGCTGGGTGAAAGTTGAGGTTGAAAATGGTCTTGCAGAAGCTGGGGTTGTGGATGATTTCCCCCATCTGGCTTTCAGGAACCAAGTAATACAGACCTCCAAGTTCTTTACCATCTGCAATCATTCTCCTCTTTGTTGGGTCCTGGACAAAAAGTTTGTCACCAATTAGATGTATTTGACAAGAAAGATCTTGAATAAGACGGCTGAGAGAAATCAAATTGAATTTGAAATTTGGTATGTAGAGTGTATGATATAGGTTTAGAGATTGTAGAAGATTGACAGTTCCAGGATGAGTAATATTGCTGTACTACCATCAGGTAAGTGGATAACAGTGGACTGTAAAACAAGAGATGGTTTAGAAAGGAGAGACAAATCACATGTCATATGATCAGTAGCAACACTATCTAAAATCCAAATTATAGGATTCTTTAATGCACTACAACATAAGAGCTTACTCACCATGCCACGGCAACTCACTACTTTACCTGACATATGTGCATTTGAAGCTTTGTCAGTTTGAGACATGAGTTGTTGGAGAAGGGATGCCATCAATTTCTGATTCTCCATGGACAATCCTTGAAAAGCACGACGGCTATCTACTAGTTGATCTTTATTCTCAGCCATATTAGCCCTCACATTTCTATCCATTCCCTTGCCATCTGTTCTTGAATCACTTTGAGGATTCACCTTGCTCTTTGAATTCCAGATTGGGTAGCCATACATCTCCCAACATCTGTCTGATTTGTGGTTGCCTCTGAAGTGTTGGCATTTCTCCCTTTTTGACTTGTCTTTGTCTTTATCTTTATCTTTATCACCTTTTTGTTTACCCATTAAGGCAGTAGAATCAGTTGATGTGCTTGGTGCATGAGAGAAGCTAGCGCTCGTTTCATCTTGCACCAAAAGAGCATGAGCTTGACCTGCAGTGCGGAGAGGTGTGGAGAGCAAGAATTGACGCCTTGCAGCAGGATATTGCTCACTCAATCCCATCAAGAACTTCATGAGTTTATCTTCTTGCTCAGCTGCATCCAATCTATTTGAAACATTGCACTCGCATTTGCCACATGTGCAACGAATTGGGGCTACAATCATAGAGAGATGCTGCCAATGGCCTTTGAGCTGGGTGAAATAATCAGAGATCTTGGATCCACCTTGACAACAATCCTGAATCTCCTTCTTGATCTGAAATATTAAAGGACCATTTCTCTATCCGAAACTCTCAGACAAGTCATCCCACATTTCTTTAGCAGAATCGAACACATCCAGGGTCAAGTAAATCTCCTTTGAGACAGTATTCAATATCCAGGAAGCAACAATATCATTGCATCGTTGCCATTGCAATGAATTTTCAGCAGATTCAATCAAGGATCCATCTATAATTCCCATTTTATTCTTCACCGACAGCGCCTTTGGCATGGCGCGCTTCCAGCGCATGTAATTCTCACCAGTAAGTTGAATTGAGGTGAGAATCATACTTGAGTTGTCGGAAGGGTGAATGAATAATGGATTTTGAAGATCCATGGAAGAGATGAGATCTCGGCGTTGATGTTCGTTTGTTGGAGTCGCCATTGCTGTCACCACAGAGCTTTGACGAAGGCAGACGAAGCTCGCACATATTTGATCACAGAGAAAGTGGTGATCGAAGAATCGGATCTGATCAAACCACTCACTCTGATACCATGATGATCTGAGAGATTTGATAGAGAGATACAGAGGTGCGGAAGCAAGAGAGAAGAGAGAGTGAATTCATATAACAAACTTCAAGAACTGTAACTGAATTGATAGTATATGTGAGCTTACAGCAGGGCTATTTATAGAAGAAGATATCACTTCTTCTTATTTACATATAATGTCATATACTTTCATATAGTACATTACATCACACATCAATACTCTCTCCGTCCTAAAATACATGGTCTTTTAGACCCTTACACATTAATTGAGAAAACCAATTTATGTTTAAATCTCATTATTAGTATAGAGATGTGAACTCTTTAATTTACTTACTATTGTGTTTTTTTAGGGGTAATAATTACCCTATAAACCTAAAAGCCCATGTATTTTTGACAAAAGTTGAAGGCCTAAAAGGCCATGTATTTTAGGACGGAGAGAGTATATAACTATATAATACTAAGGCCCTATTTTGGGTCGGACCCGTCGGGTCAAAGGTAGGGATATCCCTGACCCTATTCCTAAGCCTTCCAAGTCACGAGTTGATGGGTTGTGGTGACCTACCGGGTCAAGGATCGACCATTTGTCCCATCGGGTCATGTCATGTCATTTTTTTTAATTTTTTTTTAAGTTAAAAAAAATATAAAGAAAAAAAAGAAGGGATTAGACTTGTTTTCTAGTTGTCTACGTATTATCTCGGGAAAGAGAAATCAAAACTCACGTAGTTCTTTACATTTATTCTGATCCTCACTCACCTTATCTCATGCTAGGACACTTTTCATTGATTAATTTGCATTTGAGCTCCTGACCATTGTGCCATAATCGAGTTCCTCATCCGAGTATGACTCGATTAAGTGGTCATTCTTTTGAATCCTCATCTCCACCCTCTTCTAATCGTTTGAAGGTTTAAAGGCCCGAGATTATGATTCCCGGGTTACGTTTCGAGCGATGAAACCCCTCGTTAGGTACTTGCGCCCCGAGTACAGTTTGAAGGTTTGAAATTCAATATTAGTATTTTCAAAGCGGGATTTCGTACCCAAAATCGAAGGGATCGTTAGAATCCCCGGGAAAGTCCCATATACCTGTCTTAAGTCTAAAGCGTGGAGAAAACCAACAATCATGCAAACAACGGAAATATAGCGTAAATACAAAGTGCACCACGATAGAGCCGGGTTAAAACGGAGTATAAGTTATAAAGTCCGAAAAGTCATAAGTCTGGTGAAGTCAGCTTCCTCGAACACTCACTCTCCGCCATGCAAAAGGACCCGCTCAAGCAGACAAACAACATCAATAAAAGTGAACATAACAGATACCTAAAAAATATATATATATATATAGTGGGTGAGATCAGATCGATGCCCACTTTGGCTCTGTCCCCACAATAAGCACACTCATACGCTAAGCCTAATAACAATTCTAGATGCAAGATGAGAATCTTAACACACTATCATGCTCCTAATTCACAAGAGCAGAATAGTAATAATGCCTTAGCAAAGAATACCAAATGGTATATCCCTCTTCCTATCCACAACCCCCTTCCCGATAGGGCGGTAACTGACCAGCTCGTGAATGCATTCTAATTCATTAATGGGGTCAAGTTTGTATTTGTACCCAACCCCATATTGCATGCTTATCAATTAATCATAATGAATGTGGTCTTAAAAGAGAAAATAAGAGTTATGTGGATAATAAATAAAGTGTGGTAATAAAGTTCTTTCCATGACTCGAACGACTTAGGACGAGGCCTGATGAGACTGGGCCATCCTACGACCCTAGCTAATACTCTAGATACTTCATAGATAACGGTCGTTTTCTTTACATATGCATACAGAAATAGAATGGTCAATGGTCAATGCAACCTAGCATGATACTACATGACATGATGATCATGAATGCAAGCACCTAGTATATCATGCACATAAAGAAGGGTGGTTTATTCAATCTTAGTATGCTCCAAAGAGACTTACTTGGCTAGCAGAACAACAAAAGTATAATCCTAGCAACCAACACGAACTATCAGATAATATCACCTAGATCTATATTAGAACACATACATAAGTCTATGTCTAAACATTCGGTCATTTCAAGCACACATCATTCAATAGCATCATAATACATCGAATCATCATTCCATCAAGTTCAACCACACATCATATAGCCACATTCCATAAGACCATATCATTCTCATCGTTTCATTCAGCCACATTCATGTCCTCATAATAATCATATATCTGCATGATCATATATATCAAGAGTTCATCATATTCATCGTAGTTCATAAGGCATAAGTCAAACGACACATAAATCTAACATCTCATCATGCCTTTAGTTATTCATACATGCCATTAGTCCACACAAGTCATGATATCAGTCAATCAATCATATCAACATGCTAGTTATTCATTGATCACATAATTTCCCGAGTTAGTCCCAAAAACCATTTCAAAAACTAAGTTAGTTGATTCGAATATTCGACCTCAAACCCTCATGAAATTCATTTCCTAAAACTCCAAATCCGATCATTAAGTCAGTCCTTGAAACCCCAAAAGCGTTGAAACCGAGTTGTGAAAACGTTTGTAAAAAACATCAAGAATAGCTTTTAAAACCATCGATAAAGGGCATCTCGCCGCGACGGAAATGGCTCTCGCCACTGTGAGATGTCCCAGCGAGTATCTCACGGACAAGGGGTCTGTCGCGGCTGCAAGAGGAGCTCTCGTGCCCATGAGATCCGGGTGCCAGTGAGGGTTCCACGACCGCGAGAGTCTCGCGGGCTCGAGTCGTGGCCGCGAGTTTTGGGTTTCTCTTATAGGGCACCCCAGACTCCCATCTCAGCACCGTGTTATGATTCTTACGGCCACGAGCAAGAACCCTGGGCCGGTCTTCTTCCTCGCGATTGCGAGTTCATGCTCGCGACGACGACAACGGTCTTGAATCTTAGATTCAGGCCTCGTGTTTGGCCTCGTTTGACGTTGTTAGTCTTTCCCCCTTTTCCCAATGTTTCCTGGGACTCCAAGGCACATGTTAGTACACAAATAAACCATATAACTCAAGAATTTGAAGTGATTTCTCACCCAACTCTTCCTTACTTCACTTTTCTTCTCCCGGGTGACTTGTGATGCAATTCTTCCTCCGATTTCTCTAGATCCAAGCGTTGGGTGAGATGGGAAAGTTAGTATGAGGTTAAATGAGGGGATCTTTGATGGTTTAAAAGTGAAAGGAGGGGAAAAGAACCATCTTACCCTTCTTGATCTCGAAAATGACTAAAGGACCTCCAGGGGCTCAGATTTTGGATCTCCGGGCTGTTAGTGGCTCCAAAAGCTTCCCTGGATTCCTTGGAAGGTTGTAGGTGCTGCTGAGTTCTTTGTCTCTCAAAGTGGATGAAGAAGAAGGTGGTGAGGTGGTGTTTAGGGTTTTGGCCGAGAGGGAGAAAGGAGCAGAAAGGGTGTTGCTTTAGTGTTTGGGTGTGGTGTTTAGGTTTTGGAAGGTGTTGTTGGTGTTTAGGGTTTGGATGTGGTGGTGGGAGGTGTTGTTGGTGGTGGCATAAGAGGGAGGGGAGGAGAGGTTTTAGATTTTGTGTTTTGTGAGATGTGAAGATTTCCAATCCCTTCCTCGCCTTTTAAGACAATAGGCTTGCTTGGTATTTTGGCATGAAGTGTGGTTTAAATTTTCATGATGTCATGGAGTTGTCATCATGGGTGGAATTGTGGTGGGATTTGAAGATAAGATTAAGGTTTGTCTCTTCCTATAAAAGAAGGGAGCAAGGGATGTTGAAGTGAAAAGAGGAATGGAGGTGTTTCTCCCAAAAGGAGATAGGATCTTTGACTTTGCATGCTCAAGTCTTCACATGGGTTAGGGTGTGGCTACGTATCTCAGCTAAGGCATGAGGTGAGGGCAGGAAATCTTGTTCCGACGTTGCGAGCTTGAATCCCGAGGGGCGTCCCGACATTAGTTCCCGACGTTAGCTTTCTAATTCCCACTCTCTCTTTAACGAAGTTAGAATTTTGAAACCGAAAATCGAGGTTGCCATGTTAGTTCTCAAAATTTTATTTAGTTTGGAAATCCCCTTTATGAGTTCACCATCCGAGTTAGAGAATTTTTCGTTCAATTCCACTTCAAAATTCATTTTTTTATTTTCTTTTTCTAAAAAAAGTGGAATTAAAAAATTCGAGCCTTTACATCGTCCACCTCTAAAAACAAGTCTCGTCCCCGAGACTAAAACAAAAAAAAAGATAGGGGATGAAGTTGGAATAGGTGAGTCCAGGGATCATTCCGTCGAACCCGTAAGTGCCTCACAAGTGCCCGCATGAGATACTCACAGTGTCCTAGTCATGATCATAATACTTCAAAGGATCGTAGAAGGATGTAGTATGGGCCCTACCACATCCTACTTTGGCTCCTAGGTCATATCATACTAAAAACATCATAACATCACACCTAGGTCTTAGCAAGCGACTATAGGTGCCCCCATAGATGCATGTATCTACTTCGTGGGGCGTCTTAACGAAGCTCGGGTTGGAATTAGTTGCTTCAAAATTTCCGAGATAGTAGTTTTCGAAAACGTTGTTCTAAATTCTTAAATTTCGATGTTAGCCAAAACATTCCCCTCTAAGGGCTAATCCCATATTTTCTTCCTAGGTTCGAAGTGATAATTGTCTTTCAACATTTCCATCTCTAGCGATTCTATCATCAAGCATTACAAATATAGAAGTGCAATCATAATCTCGAAATAAACAATAGATCATAGCACATCGAGGAGAGTCACATAACATAATATCTAGCACATCATCATATCATCGAGGCTCATCAAATCATATCATCAAGGATCTGCGCACAACTACCAAGCATAAGCATGCAATCAAAGAGACACTACTAACCAATCCCAACCAACTAACTAGACATACTCACCGCACTCAAGAGGTTAAGGAAATATCTACAGTCGACTCAACATAGGATGCAAGCAACTCATCTAGGAAATCCTCAAAGCTAGCCCATATGCTCTCCTCGGTCTCCCAGGTGGCCTCCTCAGGAGTCCTCCTAGACCATTGAACTAGAAGCAAAGAAACCTCCCTGTTCCTAAGCGTCTTGACACCACGGTTAAATACCTTCATCGGACACTCTATGAAGGTATGGTCGGGCTCGATGTGAAGGTCTGAGTGGTCAAGGATGTGGCTAGGATCGGAGATATACTGGTGAAACTGGGAGACGTGAAAGACGTCATTGTTGTTGCAGGATGATGGTCAAGTATGAAATATTAATAAAATATAAAGCAAACTGACTCCATGTCTCAGCAAATAAATGCAAGACTTCCTCCCGTTGCAGTAGAAGGCAGTCAGGATCGATCCACGAGGAAGTGTGTCAGCGCCCGCCTTTTCAGTTCCAGATCTCAGCATGATTTCGACCACAAGAGCGCTCGATATCGACCTTACCACTCGATATCGACCAAACTGTCGACATAAACTATAAAATGCAGAAACAAGCAAAACAGAACAGAAAACTCAAACTGGTCGATATCGATCAACACATAAAGGCATAAAAAATCATGCTTCCAATAGTACCTCGAAATCGACCAACACAGAAACCTAAAATTCATAACTTTTCGCAAACAGAACTCGAAATTTATGTAATAAAATCAAATAAACTAAAGACTTCCAAGATCAGAGTTTCAACACCACAACGATAACCATGTAAAGTAACACATAATGGCATAAAAAATCATGCTCTTCATCAAATAGCTTTCGTTATTAACAAATAGGAATATAGAGGCTTTCGCATAAACCCTAATTGTTACTAACCCTTTTTCACATAATTAATCCAAGTTGCATTAAGATCACTTTTGCTTCAATAACACAAAAAAGGATCACCTTCAACTTTTGCAAAAGAATCATGCTCATAGGGATAGAAGACGAAATCGCATCAAAAGATTGTACCATTACCGCGTCACCTTACATGGCTACCGTCAGGCTCACCCCGACCCTAGAAGTTGGGCGACTACTCGCTCTTCATCACCAAAAAAGAGATCAATAATAAAAGGGAATTAAATTGCATTAATAAAATAAAAGAAAGCTTACAACCAATCGAAGTCAAATCCAACTCTCGCCTCCTCCAACGTCTTTCGG
Source organism: Persicaria tinctoria (assembly GCA_037127255.1). Taxonomy (NCBI): domain Eukaryota; kingdom Viridiplantae; phylum Streptophyta; class Magnoliopsida; order Caryophyllales; family Polygonaceae; genus Persicaria; species Persicaria tinctoria. The sequence goes on along the minus strand of JBANSL010000002.1, from coordinate 42,662,054 downwards.
CCACAAGCTCTCTCTCTCTCTCTCTCTCTCTCTCTCTCTCTCCCTCTCTCCCTCTCTCTCTCTCTATGTAACTGATTGTAACTAGAATTGAATGAATAAAACTCAGCCCCTAAAGCTCTATTTATAGTGTTCATTCCCTAAGAAATTAGGAAAGAACATCTATATCTCTATCTAATTCTATCTATCTAATACTTAAAGATTAAATTATGGAAATAAAAGAAATAAATCTATAAGGAAAATAGGATTAGTGTGGATAGATCCCTTCCATCTTGATAGAACTTGATAAATATCCTCTTGAGTTGATAGAATATCTCTTGCTTAATGTGGAAGAAATCCAGCTCAGCAATCGGACTCGGATTCGGCTCGAAATCAGCCTCTGCATACCAGTCGATATCGACCCAATATGGTCCATATTGATTGTCTTTTCGGATTCCGTCTTTGACACTCGATCTCGACCTCTTGGAGAATTTTCGACTAACTTCCACTCGATATCGACTAGAGTGGTCGATATCGACCTGTCTTTTCCTTGCTCCATTTTCTGGTCAATTTATGGCTTCCTGGCTCAGTTTGCTTCACTCGATATCGACCAAGTGTGGTCGATATTGAGCAGTTCTATTCTTCATCACTCGATTCTTGACCTTCAGGTGGAAATTGACCTGCTTCACTCAATATCGACCAAGTGTGGCCGATATCGACCAGTCTGTATCGAGTCGATTTTCCTCGTTCTTTGCTCGATTTGTCCTGGTTCCGCTACTCCTTGACCTTGGACTTTTTGTAGTTGACTTAGACCTTTTACTCCTTCCTCTGAATTGCTGTAAAATGCCTCGATTTCTGCGAAATAAAACAGAAACTAGTGTAGACTCTATAATTTGACAAATAAGCATAAAGTACATCGATTTTGTACTATTCTGCCCCAAATGTATGAAATGCATGCAGAAATTGATATAAAAGTAAGTATAAAACATGGCGAAATAGGCTCACAACAGTCATGAACACCGTCCAAGGATGGAGGTAAGACTAAGCGGTAAGCTACCTCGCCAACTCTCTCTAGGATCTCAAATGGGCCAATGAACCCGGGACTCAACTTCTCTTTGATCCCGAACCGTCAAACTCTTCTGGTGGAAGAAACTCGAAGCCATTCATGCGACCCTACCCCGAACTCAAGCTCTGTCATCCGTTTGTCTGGGTACTTCTTCTGACGATCTTGGGCGACTCTCATATGCTCCTAGATACGACCCACCTTATCGACTGTCTCTTTTACTACCTCGGGCAATGACAAAACTGTATCCGCAGGCTCATCCCAGCAAACTGATGACTTGCATCACCTCCCATATAAAGCCTCGTACGGAGCCATCCCGATCGACGCATGGTAGCTGTTGTTGTACAAAAAATTCACCAGCGGTAGGTACTTGACCCAATGATCACCCCACTTCAAGACGCACGATCGCAATATATCCTCCAAGGTCTGAATCATCCTCTCGCTCTGGTCGTCTGTCTGAGAATGATAAGTTGTGCTGAAGTACAATCTGGTGCCTAGACTCTCCTGAACTTGATGCCAAAACCTCGAGGTGAAGCGTCCATCCTGATCGGATACGATCCTCTCCGGTACTCCATAAAGCCTCATGATCTGGAAAATGAACTTATCTGCTAACGTCTATGCTGGCCACGTCTCCTGAATCGCTATGAAGTAGGCCAACTTGGTCAACCTGTCGACCATGACCCAAATGGCGTCGAACCCTCTGATGTCTCGCCTCAACCCAGTGACGAAGTCCATAGAGTTGTCCGTCTACTTCCACTCGGGGACTGGAAGCGATCTGACGATTCCTCCCGGCCTCTGGTGCTCAATCCGGACCGGCTGGCAAACCTGACATCGGGCTACAAAGTCTATGATGTCTACCCTCATCCTCTGCCACTAATAGCTCCTCCTCAAATCCTGATACATCTTATTTTCCTCAGGATTTACAGAATTGGGGTAGAGTGAGCCTCCAGCATGATCCTCCGCCTCAGATCTAACATCAACGAAACTACGATTCTGCCATGGAAGGTCAGCATCCCATCTGCTCTCTCAGCAAGCTCTCTGAATCTAGCCTAAGCCATCCGCTCCCTCAAAACTACAATTTTTGGAAAATCTGCCTGACCCCGACGAATCTCTTCTTATAACTCTACCGGCACTTCCAAGAATGACAATTCTCCATGCTCTCGCTAAATTCACACCTCAAAGCAGCATCTCATTAGATCCCTCTGCAAATCCCTCTGCGTTGTAAGCCTCTCAACCGATGCCTCGTAGTGGCTCTTCCTACTCAGCGTATATGCCACCACATTGGCCTCTCCTGGGTGGTAAACTATGTCGAAATCATAGTCCTTCAGAAGCTCTAGCCATCGCTGCTGATGCACGTTGAGCTCATTCTATGTGAAAATGTACTTCAAGCTCTTATGTTACGTTATAACCTTCCATGAAGTACCGTACAAGTAATGCCTCCAGATCTTCATAGTGTGAACCACGGCTGCCAACTCCAAATCATGGATGAGGTAAGATACCTTTGCAAGCTTTGTTGTGAGCCTAATTTTCCATCTTTTATACTATATTTTATATCGATTTCTGCATGCATTTAGGCTAGATTAAGGCAGAATCTATGTAGTTTATGCTTATTTGCCAAATTATGGAGTCTACACCAGTTTCTGTTTAATTTCGCAGAAATCAAGGCATTTTACAGCAGTTCAGAGGAAGGTGGAAAAGCTCGAAGCCCACTACAGAAAGTCCAAGGTCAAGGAGTAGCGGCACCGGGACAAATCGAGTAAAGAACAAGAAAAATCGACTCAACACGACCTGGTCAATATCGACCAATCTAGGTCGAAATCGAGTCAAGAGAGTCGATTTTCACCCAGAGCCCAGGATCGAGTGATGGAGAAGAGAACTGGTCGATATCGACCACACTTTGTCGATATCGAGTGATCAAAACCGAGCCGAGATGTAGAAATCGACTAGAAGCTAGAGCAAGGAATCGACCAACATACAGAGGCTGAAATCGAGCTAGTCCAAGTCCGAGTTGCTGAGCGGGATTTCTTCCAGATGAAACAAGATATATTCTATCAACTCAAGAGGAGATTTATCAAGTTCTATCAAGATGAAAGGGATTTATCTACTTTATATATAGTTTCCTTGTTGATTTATTTCTTTTATTTCCATAATTTAATCTTTTAGTATTAGATAGATTTAGATAGAGATATAGTTGTTCTTTCCTAATTTCCTAGGGAATGAATACTATAAATAAGGCCTTACGGGCTGAGTTTTATTCATTCAATTCTAGTTCCAATTAGTTACATAAAGAGACAGAAGGCTTGTTGCGAGTGGAGCAAGAGAGGCGAGAGCCGATTTGGCTTAAATTGGTTGTAAGCTTTCTTTTAGTTTATATAATGCAATTTAGTTCCCTTTTATTATTAATGTCTTTCTTGATGATGAAGAGCGAGTAGTCACCCAACTTCTAGGATCGGGGTGAGCCCGACGGTAGCCATGTAAGGTGATGCGATAAAGGTACAATCTTTTGATGCAAATTCGTCTTCTATCCTTATGAGCATGATTCTTTTGCGAAAGTTGAAGGTGATCCTTGTTTGTGTTATTGAAGAGAAAGTGATCTGAATACAACTTGGATTAATTATGTGAAAAAGGGTTAGTAACAATTAGGGTTTATGTGAAAGCATCTATATTCCTACTTGTTAATAATGAAAGGTATTTGATGAAAAGCATGATCTTTTATGCATTTATGTGTTATTTTACATGGTTATCGTTGTGGTGTTGAATCCCTGATCTTGGAAGTCTTTATTTTATTGATTTATTTCATCGAGTTTTGAGTTCTGTTTGCGTAAAGTTGTGATCTTTGGTTCTGTTTTGGTCGAAATTGAGTTACTGTGATCGATTTTTAAGGTCGAAATCGAGTCACTTGGGTCGAAATCGACCGGTTTGCAGTTTCTGTTTTGTTTTGATTGTTTCTGCTTTTTATTTTTTGTCAACATAGTGGTCGGTATCGACTGGTAAAGTCGATAATGAGTGCTCTTCTGGTCGAAAATTAACTGAGATCTGGAACTGAAAAGGAGGGCGCTAACACGCTTCCTCGTGGATCAATCCTGACTATCTTCTACTACAGTAGGAGGAGGTCTTGTAATTAATTTGCGGAGATCAGGGAATCGATTTTGGAATCTATATTTAATACTTGATTTTCCTCCTAACAAATTTGGCGTCGTTGCTGGGTAAGCCATCAATCGCGCCCTTTTTAGTTCTTTTTCTTTTCTTTATATTTGTTTTTGCTTTTTAGTTTCTTTTTACTTGTTTGTTTTTGTTTTTGTTTTTTAGGTGCATGCGAAGAACTGATCGCTCGCCTATCGATCCGCTTCTAGAACCAAAGCGATACTTCCACCTTCGACAAAGGTTCAGAAGGATGTCACAAAACAACGATGAGAATGCGGTCTCGCTCACACGAGGAGTATATAGGGCATATCCCAGCCAACGCAAAGGAGTATCTGCATCCTACTCTAGAAGTTCTAGAATCACCGATCGTTCTTCCTGCTATTAATTTTGAAATTCGTCCTTCTTTTATTACTGAAATTAGAAGGAGTCAATTTAGGGGAAGAATCAATGAATGTCCTTTAGAGCATATCACCACTTTTATAGACTTATGTGAAGGTATAACTGATGGTGCTAATCTTGAATACTTAAAACTAAAGGCTTTTCGTTGGTCCCTTGCAAAAATAGCACACCAGTTGCTGGAAGGATTGCCTACACGATCAATTCGCACTTGGAACGAACTACAGGACCTGTTCCTCAACAAGTTCTTTCCTCCTGCAAAGACAGCTGCCCTCAGACAACAAATCACGACTTTCAGACAAAAGTCAGGGGAACCATTAGCACAAGTCTGGGAGGGCTACAAGAGGCTTCTGAAATCATGTCCTACGCATGGACAACCATCCAAGAGATCATTTTCAACTCCCTGGATGCACCTACTAAAGACCGGATCAACAACTACACCGCCTATGAGTATCTCGGATACACTCCATGCCGTGCATGGGAGGTGTTTGAGACACTGGCCAACTACGACAACACATATGGGACTTTTGCGGCCGCTTCTGACGAAAAGTATGAAAGGCCTGCCCCACTTATGCCATTGTATGTACCACCCAAGGATGTTGATCCAGACGTCAGGGACCAGCTCCACAACGATCAGATACGCCGTCTTACCAAACAAGTTAAATTCCTCTCTAAAGATAAACCTTGTTTGGAATGTGGGTCTGTGAGGCACAACACTACTGCGTGCCCACACGTCGATCATGTACAACAAGGAGAAACCCACAAAAAGGTAAGGTATGCGGGGGGGGGGGGCACTACTCAGGGCCACATTAGAGCCAGAACTGGAGCTACTATCGCCATCCCCAACATCAGATCCCCTCTCCCTACAGAGCCCCTGATCACTCTGATAGAGAAGGTAAGAAGGATGACTTGCAGACCATTCTCGAGGACATGCGGAGGAATCACTCAGACATCAAGCAGTCTATCAATTCCATCTACACTCAGATGCATGGTGTCAACTCTAGGCTTAGGGAAATCGATATCTGGAGGAAATCGATTGACACACAAATTGGTCAGCTGGCATCATCCGTCCCCAAACAATCCGGTACGCTCCCTGGAACCTCTGAACCTAACCCTAAGGGTAAATCTACCGGACATGTGGCTACTATGAACCTAAGAAAAGGGCGACAGATGCAAATGCCTGAGCAAACAACGGGGGAAGAGGACACTGGAGACCAGTCGATATCGATCAACCTAGTCGATATCGACCAGTCCCAGTTGATATCGACCCCCCCTTGGTTGAAATCGACCCAATTTCTCCACAAATCCCGAGGCCAGCAAATCCAGTCAATATCGACCAGACACAGGTCGATATCGACCCAATGTCACTCGATATCACCCCCCTCCACTCGACATCATCACCTCCGCCAAAGAAAAAGCTGTCTTTCTCGACGAAATCTCCAAAGGATCCAGCAGAGAAGAAGTTCCAGCATTTCATTAAGATGCTTCATAGGCTCAACGTCACAATACCCTTCACAAAAGCTCTTAATGAGATGCCATCCTATGTCAAGTTCCTCTAGGAGATTCTGAGCAAAAAGCGGTCAATGGCTGAGATTGCAAAGGAGTGCAGCCAGATGGGCGTTCTCGAGAGAAGGCCAGATCCAGGTAAGTTTGCTATAACCATTGGATTTGGTCAATACAAATTTAATGCTTTGTGTGACTTAGGAGCCAGTGTGAGTATAATGCCTTTATCAACATGGTCCAATATTAAGAGAGATGCCCTAGAGCCTGTGGATGCAAAGCTATACATGGCGAACAACACGGTGGTCATCCCAATAGGCATGGTGGACAATGTACCAGTGGAGGTAGGTAAGTTCTTCGTCCCTGCTGATTTCCTAGTTATTGATATGTCGGAGGACCCTTCTTGTCCAATTATTCTAGGAAGGCCCTTCTTGGCGACAGTGGATGCCAACATAAGTGTAAGGAAGGGAGTGCTCACTTTCAACATTAGCGATGAGGTAATTGAGTATTCCTTTAATAAAACTGAAAGGCATACAGTTCCCAAGAAAGAAGTAAAGTCCATATCTCAGCCGGGTGGAGGAGTAAGGTAAGAAACATGACCTCCGAGAAGCTGGAAAAGAGATATTTGGAAGCCTAGGTGGAGGAGATCATGACCATCCTGAACGAAGAAGCAGAGAATCCACTCGACATAGACCAAGGTAAGTCGATATGGACTAACTATTTTTTGGATGCTTTGCTAGGTCTTAAGTATGGGGTCAAAATCGACCATGAAAAATCGATTGGAGCACAAAAGTAGTCGATATCGACCACTACAGGTCGAAATCGACCAGATCATCTCGAGCCGCCTCCACTAGAAATCTAGCCAGAGAATATCAATCAGGACAACTCGATATCGACCAACCTTGGTCGATATCGACCCCCACATATCGAGTCGATTCCACCTGTCGAGCAAAAGCCAGCCGATTTCGAGTAGGATGACTCGATATCGACCAACCTTGGTCGATATCGACCAACCAAAATCGACTTGTCTTCTTCTGCATCGACTGAACCTCCACCATAACAGCAGCAGTCGATATCGACCACTACCACTCGTTATCGACCCGATCCTTAGGAGGTCCAGATATTCGAATCTGCAAAGGTAAGCCAAGGTATGGATCTTTCCTCTCCTATTTCAATTAAAGATCTATCTATACATGAGAGAGGTTTGCCTTGGTATGTGCGCTTATGCAGGGTTTCCAATGATGAGCCCAAGGAATACGAAGTTGGAGACAAGGTCTATGTTTCCAAGTCAAATGATCATTGGTTTCCCAACAAGTTCAAGAAGAAGAAGATTGGCCCTTTCACGGTGAACAAGATCAATTCCGGGGGAATACATCTATTGGACAAGAATGGAGTTCTGTTTGAAGCCCAAGCTTCATGGGCCCTGCAAATGCCAGCTTGATCTCAATGGAGAAATTCGGCCTAGCGACTATAAAGTCTAGAGCTTGTAAATAGACAGTTAGTTTTTGGGATTTTTGGACATTGTTGCTATTGGTTTTGGACTTTATTTTTAAGTTTTTCTATTGTGGGTATTTCTCTTCTAACACATTTTGCAGGTACAAATAAGGAAGCAACTAGTCGAAATCGAGCACATCTGGTCGATATCGACCAGGTCACTCGAAATCGACCCAACCCTACAACAACACTTGCACTCGAGTTCTGACAATTAGCACGCCTGTCTAGTGAGTTCCTTTCTTTACCATTATTTTTTATATAGAGTGAGGACACTGTAATGTTTAAGTATGAGGTGGGGGAAGGGCTTACTTTGTGCATATTTGACATATTTGACATTTTGCGTGCATGTTTAAAGTTTATTTCTTGAATTGCTTATACATGGCTATTTTGGGAATTCATTATTGATATCTATGTGCTTACATGTTCATGTTTTCCAAAGTTTACAAAAATCACCCCCATTGAAAATTTTGATTAGTGTCATGGAAGTTTAATATTGAACTCGACGATGCCAAATTGGATTCATTAGAGATATAGCATGAAATTGCCTAGTAATGGGAAGTCACAATGAAATGCATATTTCTTGAAAACCATGAAAGGAGGTAAAATTTGATATTTCTTTTGGAATGTTGCTTGATAAGAGGATGGAGGACTTTATATTTCCATATAATGCTCATATTGTTTATATTCCTAGTCTTTACCTATGCTTATGCATCACAAAAGCCATATTGAGCCTTATTTCATATTATGCTCCACATGATTTAAATATTGCCCATTCTTTACCTTATTCCATCAGGGGATTATGTTGAGAACGGAAGTTACATTACGGAGATTACTATATGGTTGTTGTGTTTTTGTTATTATCATTATTGGAGTTTGGCAGGAAATTGAAAAACATATATGGAAAATTTAATGAGTGAAAGAAAATCCGATCACCTCAGGAGATAAAGGTAGATCGACCCTGCTCGCTGAGATAATAGTTCGGTGAGATGGGACACAATGTGAGGAGTCCAAATCACTAAGTATCCGGGGCCATTCAGAACACCCATGTTTGCGACTCGCGAGAAGGCAGTGCTGAGGTTAGAGAGGTAAAAACATTATAGTGAGAAAAAAAAGCATTGAGCGATGAAAGAAATGTGATGATTCTTATGAAGAAGGAATGTGGTATGAAAGTTTGGAAAGTACTCCATTTCCCCTGATCATTAGCACCACATGGCCAAAAATTGCTCACCCATAGCCTTTTACCAATCTACTCCTTATTGAGCTTAAATTAAAGTCCTCTTGATTATTAATACTTTGTAACTTATGAATTGTTTTGCATAACCCTTCTTTTGTGAGTAGATGTTGCTTTTATTTGCACATGCACAGATTTGTGACAGAAGTACCTTTTTGAGGATGGTAATTGATTGCAGGGTTATATAAGAATGAATCTAATATGTTGAGAGTGTTGATTTCTTCCCCTGTATGACAATTAAAAGTATTGCTTGAGGACAAGCAAGCTTAAGTATGCGGTGTTTGGTGTGAGCCTAATTTATCATGTTTTATACTATCTTTTATATCGATTTCTGCATGCATTTGGGCTAAATTAATGCAGAATCTATGTAGTTTATACTTATTTGCCAAATTATGGAGTCAACACTAGTTTCTGATTAATTTCGCAGAAATCAAGGCATTTTACAGCAGTTCAGAGGAAAGAGAAAAAGCTCAAAGCCAACTACAGAAAGTCCAAGGTCAATGAGTAGCGGAACCAAGACAAATCGAGCAAAGAACAAGGCAAATAGACTCAACACGACTTGGTCGATATCGACCAATCTTGGTCGAAATCGAGTCAAGACAGTTGATTTTTACCCAGAGCCCAGGATCGAGTGATGAAGAAGAGAACTGGTCATATCGACCACACTCGGTCGATATCGAATGATCAAACCCGAGCCGAGATGCAGAAATCGATCAGAAGATGGAGCGGGATTTATCAAGCTAGAGCCGAGATGCAGAAATCGAGCCAGTCCGAGTTTGAGCTGCTGAGCGGGATTTCTTCCACATGAAGCAAGAGATATTCTATCAACTCAAGAGGAGATTTATCAAGTTCTATCAAGATGCAAGAGATTTATCTACTTTAGATATAGTTTCCTTGTTGATTTATTTCTTTTATTTCCATATTTAATCTTTAAGTATTAGATAGATAGATTTAGATAGAGATATAGTTGTTCTTTCCTAATTTCCTAGGGAATGAACACTATAAATAAGGCATGTGGCGAGTGGAGCAAGAGAGGCGAGAACCGATTTGACTTCGATTGGTTGTAAGCTTTCTTTTAGTTTATTTAATGCAATTTAGTTCCCTTTTATAATTAATGTCTTTCTTGATGATGAAGAGCGAGTAGTCACCCAACTTCTAGGGTCAGAGTGAGCCCAACGGTAGTCACCCAATCTTTTGATGCAAATTCGTCTTCTATCCCTATGAGCATGATTCTTTTGCGAAACTTGAAGGTGATCCTTGTTTGTGTTATTGAAGCGAAAGTGATCTTAATACAACTTGGATTAATTATTTGGAAAAGGGTTAGTAACAATTAGGGTTTATATGAAAGCCTCTATATTCCTACTTGTTACTAACGAAAGTTATTTGATGAAAAACATGATCTTTTATGCCTTTATGTGTTATTTTACATGGTTATCGTTGTGGTGTTGAAACCCTGATCTTGGAAGTCTTTATTTTATTGATTTATTTTGTCGAGTTTTGAGTTTTGTTTGCGAAAAGTTGTGATCTTTGGTTCTGTTTTGGTCGAAATTGAGTTACTGTGGTCAATTTTTAAGGTCAAAATCGAGTCACTTGGGTCGAAATCGATCGGTTTGCAGTTTCTGTTTTGTTTTCCTTGTTTCTGCTTTTGTTTTCTGTGGACATAGTGGTTGATATCGACTGGTAAGGTTGATATTGAGTGCTCTTCTGGTAAAAAATCTGATGAGATCTGGAACTGAAAAAGGCGAGCGCTGACACGCTTCCTCGTGTATCGATCCTGATTACCTTTTACTACAGGGGGAGGAGGTCTTGTAATTAATTTGCGGAGATCAGGGAGTCAAATTTGGAATCTATATTTCATACTTGATTTTCCTCCAAACAAGCTTCAACTGACGCGAAGCGTAAGCGATGACTCTGTCCCTTTGATGTAGAACACAACTCAAGCCGAAATGCAAAACATCTGTGTGGCCGACGAAGTCCTTTGTCCCGTTTGGAAATGCTAATACCAGAGCGGTTGTCAACTTCTTCTTTAGAACATCAAAACTGACCTGGCACTCTGAACTTCACTCGAATGTAACATCCTTCTTCAATAGATGCGTCATCGGTCGTGCAATACTCGAGAACCCCAAGACAACCCTCCTGTAATAACTGACCAATCCTAGAAACGAGCGGATATCCCTGACGTTCTTGGGAACCTCCCAAGCAAATGTAGCATCAATCTTCGCCGGACCCAAGACGACTCCCTCGAGTGAAATCATGTGGCCAAAGAAAGCCACCTTTGTAAGCCAGAACTCACACTTGTTGTACTTCCCGTACAACTGATGCTTCCTCAGCATCTCCTGCACAATCCTCAAATGCTCCTCGTGCTCCCCTCTACTTCTTGAGTAGACTAAGATGCCATCGATGAAGGCGAAGATGAATCTGTCTAAAAAATCGATTAACACTCGGCTCATAAGCTCCATGGATGCAGTCGGTGCGTTAGTCAGCCCGAACGGCATGACCACGAACTTGTAGTGTCCATAGCGAGTCTTGAAAATGGTCTTCTGAACACCCTCTAGCTTCACACACAGCTGGTGATAACCCAACCTCAGATCAATCTTTAAGAAGACAACGATGCACTACAGTTGATCCAGTAGATCATCAATCAGGGGAAAAGGATAACGGTTCTTCACCGTCGCTCGGCTCAGCTACCGATAATTTATGCACTGGCGCTGCCCAAGGCGATGCATTAGGTCAAATGTATCCCTTCTCAGCTAGCTCATCTAGCTGAGCCTTCAGCTCGCCCATCTCCATCGGTGCCATGCGGAAAGGAACTCGCAAGATGGGATTGGTACCCCGATCCAACTCAATCACGAAGTCGACCTCTCTCGTCGGGGGAAGTCCTGGCAGCTTCTCAGGAAACACATCTGTGAAGTCTCTATTGATGAGAGCATCTGATAAGTTGGGGTGTACGTGATCCACCACTAAAGAGTAACACCAATATCCGACACAACCCTGGTCAAGAAGTCTGGTTGCTCTGACTGCACCGATGAGTGTTCTGTTCCTCTTGGGGTCGCTCCCCCAAACCTAATGCTCGGTCCCGTCGGATACCAAAATCGACATTGTCCTCATTCGCAAGTTGATGATAGACCCGCAATGGTCCATTAAGTCCGTACCCAAGATGGGATCGTCCATCCTCAATGACATAACAATAAGGTCGATTAGCCACTCTCGATCACCTATCCGGATGGGGCACCCGAAAATTTTTCGACTCCTCTTAAACTTAACCCCATCTGCCAGACCAATCGTAAGGGGTGAACAACTCTTGCAGCTCAGGCTTAGTCTGGCCACACACACCTCTTCTATCAAGCAGTGTGTCACACCAGTGTAAACAAAACAGATTGGCACTCATCATGGAAGAATATAGTATCTTTGGAAGCCGGGGCTAAGCGATCATCGGTGTGCATCTGAAATATGCGAGGCGGTGGGGGTAATCCTGGTCCTCGACCTCTCGAGCTTTGGCCGCGATCATACTCGGACCCTGACGGTCCTGCAGGAGTTGACCATACCCCGACGACCTTCTGCCTCCACGACCATAACCTATGCATCCTCTCCCTCCGCCTCGACCTCTGTCGGAAGAATCGCCTCGACCCTGGCCCTAGGGATATAATGCAGATCAAGATGGCCTTCTGTGGGTCAAACAATGATCTTGATCCATGCAAGCTATCAAGATCGATTCGAGGGCTATTGATGGCAAAGAGTGTCTTCCTGAAGAGAAAGAAGAAGACACCACCATGGTTGAAGAGAAGAAAGATATTTTAATTATTATTATTATTATTATTATTATTATTATTATTATTATTATTATTATTATTATTATTATTATTATTATTATTATTATTATTATTATTATTATAAACTTGCTTCTATTAACCAATTACTATTTACAGGAAATTAGTGCGTAGCCGAGATACTATCTGGGCACCCACTCCCTTAGCGATAATAAAACTGAGTCTAGTGAAAATATAAGCGGCAGCACGAGCCCCGACATCCTGAGATACGGAGAATTTCTGAATCCGCTTTAGCAAAGCAACCGCATCCGTATCTAACTCCCCCAACGAAGAGAAGGAGAAGGGTATGAAACCATAACCAGCCGTCGTGCACAAATCTCGATACTTGACACACTTACGCCGAGCAGCATCAACAACAACACGACCAGGCGCAAAAGTAGAAAAGGAAAGTCTATCTCTTTAGATATTTTCCTTGGACATTAAGTCGGAGATATTTATCTATGATTTATCTAGGAATTTATTTAGTCTATTTTTATCTAGGATTTTTAGAATTAGGAGTCTATTTAAAGACATTCTCTACATTGAATAAAAATTAGATGCAAAAATTATATTGAAGAAACCTTTTTGGATAAAAAGGTTCTTCAATGCCCCCATCCTAATTTTTTTTCATTCAAGTTCGTGTTCGATCAATCATCCAATACCAAACCTTAATCCAAAACGCAACCCAATACACAAGGGAGAACAAACCCAGAATCCGTCACAATAACCCAGAGAAAGTCGTCGCTGCAAAGGAGAAAAGACCGCCGTTTTTGCCCTAGGTGAAAAGTGAGGCGGCCGCTACTGGACTTGCTACGGCCGCAACACCATCCCGCTGCCAGGCCGCTGCCCTGGTCGCTGACACCGTCGCCACTGTTGTGTTTTTCCGTTGCTATTCCTTTGTTGCTGATTTATATTCCAGTTGTTTTCCATCGCTTTTAACTTTTTCCTTAGTTTTTATTTGTTTTCTTTTGTTTCTATCGCAAGAGTTTAACATTCATATTGTAATATTTGCCGATCATCAAGAGAAGTGAAAGAAAGATCAGGACGAACTCAAGTCGTTGTTCTTGATTTCGAGCCCATGATATCAATGATTTATGCCATGTTTTTATACTTATATCAGCTCCTTATTCCATGAATTTATATATTCTAGGTTGGGAATGGATCAAATTTGTGTAGTTTATGCTTATTTGCAAGAAATAGAGATCTACACGAGTTTCTGTTTGATATTACAGAATTTGGACCCAGTTTAGAGCAAAATCAAGAAGGACTGGAAATGCACTCAATGTCTACTAAAGGAGCGCGAAAATCAATGGAAGAGCACCTGACATCAAGCGAAGCTGAGCACAGAACGATATACTGAGTAGTGGTCGATTTCGACCCATACTGGTCGATATCGACCGGAAAGTGGTCGAAAATCTCAAGGCAACTCGATATGGACCAGCAGCTGACAGAACAGAAGAAAATAGGTCGATATCGACCTCTTGACTCGATATCGACCAAACAGCTGCTCGATATCTCCACCAGAGCCGAGATCGAGTTAGTTGAAGTGAAGCCGAGAAACTTACTCGATGTCGACCTACTTTGGTCGATATCGACCAACTACTAGTGACGAACGTAGGTCGATTCGGAGTTCTATTTTGAGTCTGAGTGAGAAGATGTTGCAAGAGAAGATTCCTTACACGTGAAGACTTTAGATATTTTATCTTTTTATCTTTTTATCTATCCTAATGGTAGAACATTTAATTACCCTTACACGAGAGTTGTTTTGTCCCGCGAGAGCGGATTTGTGTTCGATCTGTTGTAAGCTCTATTTTAGTTTATTAATGCAATTTAGTTTTCTTTTATTATTAATATCTTTTCCGATGATGAAGAGCGAGTAGTCCACCTACTTCTATGGTCGGGGTGAGCCCGACGATAGCCATGCGTGCTTGAGGTAAAGATTCGACCTTTATTGTGTTTTGATCATCCACTGCCTTTTATATGTTTATTACCTATTTAAATAACTTGGATTGTAAACATAAAATTGGTAGATACAATTAGGGATTTCTTGAACGAGTTGTCTAATTGTTGGAAAAGGTGTAAGCTTGTTCCTTTGATGCGATTGCACAATTATTTCTCTTTATCTTGCCTTATACATGTTTGGTTATCGTTGTTGCAAACCCAGATCTTGGAAGTTTCTTTCATACATAGTTTATTCCAAAATCTGCGAAGCTTTGTCTTTTATTTTATGTACTGCTTTCTACTCGATTTTGACGAAAATTGGTCCACATCGACTTCCAATTCTCGATCCTGAAAGATCGCTGCTTGTTTGGGTTTCTGCAACTACAAATCGATTTTGAGCAAATTGGTCGGTATCGAGGACCTAGTTAGATATCGAGTGCCCTGGTCAAAATCGACTACCTTCTGTGCAGAAACCTGGAAATTGACTACAACTGGCCGACATCGACTAATACAGGTCGATATCGAGCACTTCCCCTGAGGTCGAAATCGACCTGAATTCTCCGCTACCTAGGATCTGCTGACCAGCTTCCTCGAGGATCGATCTTGACTTCCTGTTGCTACATCGGGGGGAAGTCTTATGATTATTTGCGTGGGCAGAATCTAGTTTGATTTATTTTATTATATTTTGAACTCGATTTCCTCCTACAACAAATTGACGCTGTTGCCGGGGAAGCAATCATTCGCGCCTTAGGTAGTTAGATCTCACGTTTTCCTTTAAGTTTTGTTTTGCAGATGTATGCGCCGTTCTAGTCAACCACCTGAGTTTGACGCCTTAGACGACCCGGAACGTCTTATACACATCCATTCTAGACTGAAAAGGATCATGAAAATAGTAGAAACACAAGTTGTGATGATTGAGAGGCTTGAGAGGGAACTAGCGGCCAACAATGCTTCTCTCACAACTTAGAGAGCACGCACCGAGCATGAAGCAGAACGGAGGAGACAGGCATAAGCTGAGCTTGCCCAATAACCTACCACTTTTGAGGATTACATGCACCCGACTCTTGTCGTGCCTGAATCGGCTATTCTAATCCCTCCTAATAACTTTGAAATTCGCACTGTCTTCCTTATCGAAATTAAAAATAATGCTTTTCATCTAAGATTTAATGAATGCCCTCTTGAACATATTACTTCTTTTTCTGATATGTGCCACACTCCTGCTGAAGGTACTACTATTGAATATGTAAAAATAAAATCTTTTCGTTGGTCCCTCGCAGGTCAAGCACTAAAGTGGCTTGAAGGACTACCTACACATTCCCTGGCGACATGGTCTGAGGTAAGGAATGCATTCCTTAATAAATTCTTCCCTCCTTCCAAGACAACGCTCCTCTGCCAAAAGATCATGGGATCCGCTAGCAAGAGTATGGGATCGGTACAAAGACCTACTGAGATCCTGCCCTACTCATGGGCAGCCACTCTATGTCATTCAAGAGATCTTCTAAAATTCTCTTGATCTGGCCGCCAAGGAAAGGATCAATCAGTTCACTCAATATGAGTACCTTACACAGACAACAGTAGAGGCATGGGCTACAATCAAAAGGCTAACCAACTTCGACAATACTTATGGAGCTCCTGCGAATTACGACGAAGACAACAATATTTATGCAAGACCAGCCCCGTCCATGTCCCTCTATGAGCCTCCTAAGGAGATTGATCCAGATGTCAAGGAGCAGTACTACAGAGATCAGAATCGCAAGCTCATCAAGCAAGTCAAGTTTCTATCATTCAACCAACCATGCATTGAATGTGGCTGACAGTGGCACAACACTCTAGAGTGCCCACATACATAGCAGGTCAGGATGGCAGAAACTCACGAGGAGTTAGCTTACGTAGGGGGTCCCAATCGCTATATGGGGCACCAGCGGTTCCATCAACCACAGTGGAACCAAGATGCCCTAGGAACCTCCCCACCATATAGAGCTTGAGGACATCTAGAAATGGACCAGCAGAAGGTTGATCTATAGATGATCCTCGATGAGATAAGAAGAAATCAGGCACCACAACAGCAATCTACAAGCGCCATCCAGACTCAACTCCATGGCCTCAATACACGACTTGGGGAAATGGATATCTGGAAGAAAAACATGGAGATCCAAATGGGTCAACTCGCGCAACAGATCCCAAGATCGACCGGAAAGCTCCCTGGGCACACATATCCCAATCCTAAGGGGCAACCCGGACACGTTGCTTCTGCAAAGCCGAGGAGTGGACGCGAACTGCACGAACTAGAGGTCGGAGAAGCAAAAGATGGAACTGCAGAACATGTCAATATCGACCAACATCTGGTCGATATCGACCACCACCAGGTCGATATTGACCCATCTGCACCAGCAAACCCAAAACCGACCACAACAAGCAAAATCGACCAACAACAGGTCGATATCGACCAACATGTGGTCGATATCGAGGAGCCTCCCATCGATATTTACTCTTTTGCATTGCCTCCGACAACTGATTCCAAGGCACAGATGGGTCGATATCGACCACCACCAGGTCGATATTGACCCATCTGGATCAGCAAACCCAAAACCGACCACAACAAGAAAAATCGACCAACAACAGGTCGATATCAACCAACATGTGGTCGATATCGAGGAGCCTCCAGTCGATATTGACTCTTCTGCATCGCCTTCGACAGCTGATTCCGCTGCAAAACCAAAGAAAATGCTTCCTTTCCCTTCCAAGGCACTGAAAGATCCCACTGCAAGTAAGTTTAAATGATTTGTTAAGATGCTTCAAGAACTAAATGTTATAATTCCTTTTACAGAAGCTCTTCCAGAGATGCCTGCATATGTTAAGTTCCTCAAGGAGATCCTTAGCAACAAGCGATCAATCTAAGAAATCGCCAGCGACTACAAAAAGATGGACTTCCCTGAGAAGAGACCTGACACTGGTAAGTTTTCTATTACTGTGGGATTCAGACAATAGAGATATAAGGCATTGTGTGATCTAGGTGCAAGCGTGAGCATCATGGCCTTATCAATCTAGCAAAAGGTGAAGATAGGATCAATAGAGGCTGTGGATGCCAAGCTATACATGGCTAACAATACAGTGGTAATCCCTACAGGTATGGTCGATAATGTCACTGTCCAGGTTGGTAAGTTCTATATCCCCGTTGATTTTCTTGTTATAGATTGTGCGGAAGATCCTACTTGTCTTATTATTCTTGGTAGACCTTTTCTAGCTATTACAGATGCCAACATTAGCGTCAAGAAGCGATTTCTCACCTTCACAATAGGTAATGAGGTCATAGATTTCTCTTTTGGACCTACAAAGGAGGAAATTCAATGGCTGGAGGTAAAGAGCATAGGCAACCAGGTGGACGAGCAAACAACAATGGAGGAAAGCACCACGAACCAGCTCGATATCGACTGCACCAGGTCGATATCGACCAAACCCCTCGATATCGACCACCTCTGCTCGATATCGACCTCCCTTGTTGTTCTAGGAGGAAATCAAGTTTAAAATATAATAAAATAGATCAAACCAGATTCGTGCCCACGCAAATGATTACAAGACTTCCTCCCGATGTAGCAGTGGGAAGTCAAGATCGTTCCTCGAGGAAGCGTGTCAGCGGATCATAGGCAGCGGAGAATCTCACAAGTGGTGATCGACCACAGTGTACTCGACCTCGACCAAGAGAGATCGACAAGGGTCAGGGACAACCGATTTCGAGCAACATAAGATGATGGTGGTGGTCGATGTCGACTAGGCTTAATCGACATCGAGTACGGTCTGGTCGACTTCGGGCTCTTGTAGAGACAGAAGCAACATCGATCTTGCTCGATCGAAAAATCAGTGGTCGACGTCGACCAAGGGGTTGTCGAAGTCGAGTAGGAATAGTAACTAAAATAAAAGACAAATCTTTTCGGAATTCGGAATAAAAATATGTAAAAGAACTTCCAAGATCGGTGTTTGCAACAATGATAACCAAACATGCATAAGGCAAGATAAATAACGATAATCATGCAATTCGCATCGAAGGATCAAGTTTTCTCCTTTTCCAACAATTGGACAACTCTTTCAAGAAACCCTAATTCTTTCTACCGATTTTATGTTTATTAATCCAAGTTGTTTAACATGGATTTCTATTAAATAGAGAATAAACACATAAAAGGTAGTAGACGCTCATAACATGAAAAAGGTCGGATCTTTACTTAAAACACGCATGGCTATCGTCGGGCTCACCCTGACCCTATAGGTGGGTGAACTACTCGCTCTTCATCACAATCGCAGACATCATTGATGGAAAAGAAAGTACTTGCATTAAATTAAACCAAACAGAGCTTACAACCAAAGGAAGGCAATTCCGCTCTCGCTTCACAAACTCCTCTTGGCCTCCACTCTCTCTCTCTCTCTCTCCCCCCTTCTCCTTCTCTAAGATTGAATTAATAAAAACTAGCCACATGGGCTTTATTTATAGGCTTCCAATCCTTTCTAATCAAAGAAGGAATTTCTATCTATATCTCTATCTAAATATATCCAAACTAGATAAAACTAGATAAATCCTAGGGTAATTAAATGTTCCACCCTTATGATAAATAGAACCTTAACAAGACTGAGACTAGCTCGATTTCGGGCACTGTGGTAGTCGACTTCGACCAAGCCTGGTCGACGTCGAGTGGGGTGTACTAGACTTCTGGTAATCTTTAGCTTGTCGAATGCTTCTCTTCGTCTAGCTCGGGTAGCCGCCCATTTCTAGTCGACCTCGAGTAAGGTGTGGTCGACCTCGAGTAAGGTGTGGTCGACGTCGAGTACAGTGTGGTCGACGTTGAGTACGGCTCGAGCTCGAATTGTCTTCTTCTTCTGTCCTCGATCAAGTATGCTTCAGCTGTAGTCGACTTTGAGTAAGGCCTGGTCGACGTCGTGTAGGGTGTTCTCGACTTCGGGTACATGTCGAGCTCTCAGCATTCTGCTATGTTCTTGAAACGCACTTTTCCGAGTCCTCGTTTGTTGAATTGACACATATGATTAGGCGTTGGAAAGCTCTTTTCGAAAGCTACAACTCTCATGAAGACATCAAAGCTTGATTAAGAATGATGGATGTTGAAATATGAGCTTTTCTCCAGCTGCACCATCCTTAGCTTCTTCATGACTTTCCTTTAAGCTCCAAAGTGCGTCCGATTTCTGCGATATTAAACAGAAACTAGTGTAGACTCCATAGATTCTGTACATTCCCAACCTAGAATATATAAAATGACATAATAAGGGGCTAAAATAGATATAAAAACATGGTATAAAACATGGACATCAAATCACCCCATACTTAAGCTTGCTTGTCCCCAAGAAATAACTTGGATGGTCAATCAGGGGAAGAATTCAAAACTCTCAACATCATAGATTCATTCTTATATGTCCCTACAATCAATTACCATCATCGAAAAGGTACTTGTGCCACAAATCCATGCATGTACAATAAAAAGGAACATCTACTCACAAAAGAAGGGTAATGCAAAAACAATTCATGTGACAAAGCAACAATAATCAAGAGGACTTTAATTTAAGCTCAATAAGGAATAGATTGGTAAAAGGCTAAAGGTGGGCAATTTTTTGCAATGTGGTGCTAATGATCCGGGGACATGGAGTACTTTCCAAATTTTCTTAACCACATCCCTTCTTCATAAGATTTCTCACCTTTCATAAGGCTTTTATCAATAATAATGCTTTTACCTCTCTAACCTCAGCACTGCCTTCTCGCGAGTCACAAACATTGGTGTCATGAATGATCCCGGATACTTATTGTTTTGGACTCCTCACTTGTGTGTCCCATCTCACTAAACTATTATCTCAGTAAGCAGGGTCGATCTACCTTTATCTGCTGAGGTGACCAGATTTTTTCTCACTCATTAAATCTTCCATATATCTCAAACAATTTCCTACAAAACACTAATAATGATAACAATAACAACACAAACACCATATGATAATCTCCATAATGTGACATCATTCTCAACATAATCACCAGATAAAGAATAAGGTAAAGAATGGCAATATTTAGAACATGTAGAGCAATAATTGAAATAAGGCATAATATGGCGTTTGTGATGCATAAGCATAGGTATGGCTAGGATATAACAATATGAGCATTATATGGAAATATAAAGTCCTCCATCCTCTTATCATACAACATGTCAAAAGCAATATCAAATTTTACATCCTTTCATGGTTTTTAAGAAAATATGAACTTCATTGTGACTTTCCTTTACTAGGCAATTTCATGCTATATCTCTAATGAATCCAATTTTGCATCGTCGAGTTCAATTAAAGCTTCCATGACACTATTTGTTTGAACAATTTACAAGCAATGGGAGATGTCTTATAAAACTTTGATTTTAGCAATTAAGCAGAAAATTTTAAAATTTTACTCAAATTTCACCATGTAAAACCAAAAACAAGAATAAAACATGAAATAATGATAATGAGCTCTTCCCCCACCCCATACTTAAAATATACAGGGCACTGTATAAAATCACTATAAAACAAGGGTAAAGGAAGGAATTCACCGAATAACGCGTTGTATAGTCAAAACAGGGTCGTCGAGTAACTATCGTAGTCGACGTCGAGTAAGCATGGTCGATGTCGAGTACAGATATGATGTGTCGAGCGAAAGATGAAGTCGAGGATGCTCCTGGTGGTCGACGTCGAGTACGCCTACTCGATGTCGAGTAGACTTGTTCTGCTTGATCTCCTCGTGGTCGATCTCGACTTGGCCTTCGTCGATTTCGATGTTCAGGGACTTCATCTTCCTCTCTTTGCGATCCTTTATTGCTTCTCGACCTAAAAATGTTATATATTCTCACGAAGACAAGACCTTCCACATGAAGCATTCAAAACTAAAAACAAAAATAAACAAAACCAAGACCAAAAGTTTCAAAGTCCCAAAATTCAAAAGTTTTATGTACATGCTCTAGATTTTAGAGTTGTTAGGCCGACTTCTCCATTAAGCATTAGCCTAGATCATCTTTGTCCGGAGGTATAAGTGGGTTTGGTGGTTCCTCCGGTGGTGGGAAGCGTGGAATGTCATCCGGGGGAATCATGTGAAGAAGCTTAAACCTCCACGAGTGAGCGCTCCGTGGCTCATCATCATACCTCTACCGCTTTATTGGTTGATTTGTTTGCACATCTCCACCACAACAAAACGGTGGAGTAGGAAGAGATATTTCCACCTCATCTTGTGGAGTTTCATGCCACTTTGCGAGGATCCCATACTTGAATATGAACATTGGTTGCTTAAAACTGTCGGGGATGACATTCACCTTGTAAGGTAAAAGCGACCTTGAAACATCCTGGTCAACAACGTCCAACTTCTTCTTTTTTGGCTCTTTTTCTTCTTGAGGTTCTTGAAATGATTTTTCAAAGACAAAGGGAAAAGTTGGAATCGAGATAGCGGAAGGACATACCTGGGTATCGAATAGAGATAGGTCGATATCGAATGGAGATGGGTCGACATCGACTAGGTTTTGGTCAAGGTCGACCTCAGGTTCAAATCCTCCTTCTACCAAGATTCGGGCTTTTGGTGGTGAATCTGACGATGCATGTAGCTTCCTGAATGCGCATACACCTTCAACCCATGCCTCCTGATCAACCATGTATAGCCATCTCAAATATTAAAATTCTTTTGCATACCGTCTCTCTCTTTCCTTTTCGCCCCATGTTCCTAAACAATCCAAGGTGTCCTGCATCCACCCGTAGTAGAAAACTCAAGGAAAACGTGAGATCTAACTACCTAAGGCGCGAATGATAGCTTCCCCGGCAACGGCGCGAATTTGTTGTAGGAGGAAATCGAGTTTAAAATATAATAAAATAGATCAAACCAGATTCGTGCCCACGCAAATGATTACAAGACTTCCTCCCGATGTAGCAGTGGGAAGTCAGGATCGATCCTCGAGGAAGTGTGTCAGCGGATCTTAGGCAGCGGGGAATCTCACAAGTGGTGATCGACCACAGTGTACTCAACCTCGACCAAGGGTGGTCGACAGGGGTCAGGCACAACCGATTTCGAGCAACAGAAGATGCTGGTGGTGGTCGACGTCGACTAGGCTTACTCGACATATCGAGTACGGTCTGGTCGACTTCGGGTTCCAGTAGAGACAGAAGCAACATCGATCTTGCTCGATCGAGAAATCAGTGGTCGACGTCGACCAAGGGGTGGTCGAAGTCGAGTAGGAACAAAAATATGCATAAGGCAAGATAAATAAAAGGTAAGATAACCAAACATGCATAAGGCAAGATAAATAACGATAATCATGCAATTCGCATCGAAGGATCAAGCTTTTGCCTTTTTCAACAATTAAAAAACTCTTTCAAGAAATCTTAATTGTTTCTACCGATTTTATGTTTATTAATCCAACTTGTTTAACATTGATTTCTATGAAATAGAAAATAAACACATAGAAGGTAGTAGATGCTCAAAATATAATAATATGAGCATTATATGGAAATATAAAGTCATCCATCCTCTTATCATGCAACATGTCCCAAGCAATATCAAATTTTACCTCTTTTCATGGTTTTCAAGAAAATATGCACTTCATTGTGACTTTCCTTTACTAGAAAATTTCATTTTATATCTCTAATGAATCAAATTTTGCATCGTCGAGTTCAATTAAAGCTTCCATGACACTATTTCTTTGAACAATTTACAAGCAATAGGAGATGTCTTATAAAACTTTGAGTTTAGCAATTAAGCACAAAATTTTAAAATCTTACTCAAATTTCACCATGTAAAACCAAAAACAAGAATAAAACATGAAATAATGATAATGAGCTCTTCCCCCACCCCATACTTAAAATATACAGTGTCCCCACTTTTTAAAATCAGTATCAAACAAGGGTAAAGGAAGGAACTCACCGAATAACGCGATGTAAAGTCAAAACAGGGCCGCCGAGTAACTTTGGTAGTCGACGGCGAGTAGGCGTGGTCGACGTCGAGTACAGATATGTTGTGTCTAGCGAAAGATGAAGTCGAGGATGCACCTGGTGGTCGACGTCGACTACGCCTACTCGACATCGAGTAGACTTGTTCTGCTCAATCTCCTAGGGGTCGATCTCGACTTGGCCTTCGTCGATTTCGATGTTCAGGGACTTCATCTTCCTCTCTTTGCGATCCTTTATTTCTTCTCGACCTAAAAATGTTAGATATTCGCACGAAGACAAGACCTTCCACATGAAGCATTCAAAACTAAAAATAAAAATAAACAAAACCAAAACCAAAAGTTTCAAAGTCCCAAAATTCAAAATTTTTATGTACATGCTCTAGATTTTAGTCGCTAGGCCGTCTTCTCCATTAAGCATTAGCTTGGCCCATCTTTCTCCGGAGGTATAGGTGGGTCTGGTGGTTTCTCCGGTGGTGGGAAGCGTGGAATGTCATCCGGGGGCATCATGTGAAGAAGCTTAAACCTCCCTGAGTGAACGCTCCATGGCTTCACCCATTCATCTTCATGGGCTCTAGCTGGCATGCATAAAGGAAGATATAAACAGAATATACATACCTCATCATCATACCATTTCAGCTTCATTGGTTGATTTGTTTGCACATCTCCACCACAGCAAATCGTTGGAGTGGGAAGAGATATTTCCACCTCATCTTGTGGAGTTTCATGCCACTTTGCGAGGATCCCATACTTGAATATGAACATTGGTTGCTTAAAATTGTCGGGGATGACCTTCACCTTGTAAGGTAAAAATGACCTAGAAACATCCTGGGCAACAACGTCCAACTTCTTCTTTTCTGGCTCTTCTTCTTCTTGAGGTTCTTCAAATGGTTTTTCAAAGACATACCTAGGTATCGACTAGAGATAGATCGATATCGAATGGAGATGGGTCGACATCGAATAGGTTTTGGTCAAGGTCGACCTCAGGTTCAGATCCTCCTTCTAGCAGGATTGATGCTTCTGGTGGTGATTCTGACGATGCTTGTAGCTTCCTGAATGCGCGTACACCTTCAACCCATGCCTCCATCTCAACCATGTATAGCCATCTCATATATTCAAACTCTTTTGCATACCGTCTCTCTCTTTCCCTTTCGTCCCATGTTCCTAAACAGTCGAAGGTGTCCTGCATCCACCCGTAGAAGAAAACTCAAGGAAATCGTGAGATCCAACTACCTAAGGCGCGAATGATAGCTTCCCTAGCAACGGCGCCAATTTTTTGTAGGAGAAAATCGAGTTTAAAATATAATAAAATAGATCAAACCAGATTCGTGCCCAAGTAAATGATTACAACACTTCCTCCCGATGTAGCATTGGGAAGTCATGATCGATCCTCGAGGAAGCGTGTCAGCGGATCTTAGACAGCGGAGAATCTCACAAGTGGTGGTCGACAGGGGTCAGGCACAGCCGATTCCGAGCAACAGAAGATGATGGTGGTGGTCGACGTCGACTAGGCTTACTCGACGTCAAGTACGGTCTGGTCGACATCGGGTTCCTACAGAGACAGAAGCAACATCGATCTTGCTCGATCGAGAAATCAGTGGTCGACGTCGACCAAGGGGTGGTCGAAGTCGAGTAGGAACAATAACTAAAATAGAAGACAAATCTTTTCGGAATTCGGTATAAAAATATGTAAAAGAACTTCCAATATCAGGGTTTGCAACAACGATAACCAAACATGCATAAGGCAAGATAAATGACGATAATCATGCAATTCGCATCAAAGGATCAAGCTTTCGCCTTTTCCAATAATTAGACAACTCTTTCAAGAAACCCTAATTGTTTTTACCGATTTTATGTTTATTAATGCAAGTTGTTTAACATGGATTTCTATTAAATAGAGAATAAACACATAAAAGGTAGTAGATGCTCAAAACATGACAAATGTCGGATCTTTACCTCAAACACGCATGGCTATCGTCGGGCTCACCCCAACCCTAGAAGTGGGTGAACTACTCGCTCTTCATCGCAGTCGCATACATCATTGATGGAAAAGAAACTACTTGCATTAAATTAAACCAAACAGAGCTTACAACCAAAGGAAGCCAATTTTGCTCTCGATTCACAAACTCCTGTTGACCTCCACTCTCTCTCTCTCTCTCTCTCTCTCTCTCCCCTTCTCCTTCTCTAAGATTGAATTAATAAAAACTAGCCCTATGTGCTTTATTTATAGGCTTCCAATCCTTGCTAGTCAAGGAAGGAATTTCTATCTATATCTCTATCTAAAATAGAAGATATAATTCTACTTAGGAAATAAATATATCTAAACTAGATAAATCATAGGGTAATTAAATGTTCCACCCTTAGGATAAATAGAAAGATAAAAAGATAAATATCTAAATCTTCATGTGTTGGAAATCTCGTCTCGAAAATATGTCCATCGGATTCGGGATGGAACCTTAACAAGACCCGGACTAGCTTGATTTCGGGCACTGTGGTAGTCAACTTCGACCAAGCCTTGTTGACGTCGAGTAGGGTGTACTCGACTTCTGGTAATCTTTAGCTTGTCGAGTGCTTCTGTTCGTCGATCTCGGGTAGCCGCCCATTTCTAGTCAACCTCGAGTAAGGTGTGGTCGATGTCGAGTACGACTCGTGTTCGAATTGTCTTCTTCTTCTATCCTCGATCAAGTCTGCTTCAGTTGTAGTCAACTTCGACTAAGGCCTGGTCGACGTCGTGTAGGGTGTACTCGACTTTGAGTACATGTCGAGCTCTCAGCATTCTGCTCTCTTCTTGAAACGCACTTTCCCGAGTCCTCGTTAGTGGGATTGACGCATATGAGTAGGCGTTGGAAAGCTCTTTTCGAAGGCTATAACTCTCATGAAGATATCAAAGCTTGATTCAGAATGATGGATGTTGAAATATGGGAGTTTCTCCAGCTGCACCATCCTTAGCTTCTTCATGACTTTCCTTTAAGCTCTAAAGTGCGTCCGATTTCTGCAAAATTAAACAGAAACTAGTGTATACTCCATAATTTGGCAAATAAGCATAAACTACATAGATTCTGTACATTGCCAACCCAGAATATACAAAATGACAATATACGGGGCTAAAATTGATATAAAAACATGGTATAAAACATGGACATCAAATCACCCCATATATAAGCTTGCTTGTCCCCAAGCAATAACTCTCAACATCATAGATTCATTCTTATATGACCCTGCAATCAATTACCATTATCGAAAAGGTACTTGTGCCACAAATCCATGCATGTACAATAAAAAACAACATCTACTCAAAAAATTGAGGGTAACGCAAAACAATTCTTGTGACAAAGAAACAATAATCAAGAGGACTTTAATTTAAGCTCAATAAGGAGTAGATTGGTAAAAGGCTAAAGATGGGAAATTTTTGGCAATGTAGTGCTAATGATCCGGGGAAATGGAGTACTTTCCAAATTTTCTTAACCACATCCCTTCTTCATAAGATTTCTCACCTTTCATAAGGCTTTTATCAGTAATAATGCTTTTACCTCTCTAACCTCAACACTACCTTCTCGCGAGTCGCAAACATGGGTGTCATGAATGACCACGGATACTTTGTGCTTTGGACTCCTCACCTGTGTATCCCATCTCACTGAACTATTATATCAGTAAGCAGGGTCGATCTACCTTTATCTCCTGCAGTGACCGGATTTTTTCTCACTCATTAAATTTTCCATATATCTCAAACAATTTCCTACCAAACTCCAATAATGATAACAATAACAACACAAACACCATATGATAATATCCATAATGTGACATCATTCTCAACATAATCCACGAATAAGGAACAAGGTAAAGAATGGCAATATTTAGAACATGTGGAGCAATAATTGAAATAAGGCATAATATGGCGTTTTGTGACGCATAAGCATAGGTATGGCTAGGATATAACAATATGAGCATTATATGGAAATATAAAGTCCTCCATCCTCTTATCATGCAACATGTCAAAAGCAATATCAAAATTTACCTCCTTTCAGGGTTTTCAAGAAAATATGCACTTCATTGTGACTTTCCCTTACTAGGCAATTTCATGCTATATCTCTAATGAATCCATTTTGCATCGTCGAGTTCAATTAAAGCTTTCATGACACTATTTCTTTGAACAATTTACAAGCAATGAGAGATGTCTTATAAAACTTTGACTTTAGCAATTAAGCACAAAAATTTAAAATTCTACTCAAATTTCACCATGTAAAACCAAAAAGAAGGATAAAACATGAAATAATGATAATGAGCTCTTTCTCCACCCCATAATTAAAATATACAGTGTCCCCACTGTATAACATCAATATAAAACAAGGGTAAAGGAAGGAACTCACCGAATAACGCGCAATAGAGTCAAAACAGGGCCGTCGAGTAACTATGGTAGTCGACGTCGAGTAGGCGTGGTCGACGTTGACTATAGATCTCCTGTGTCGAGTGAAAGATGAAGTCGAGGATGCTCCTGGTGGTCGACGTCGAGTACGCCTACTCGACGTCGAGTAGACTTGTTCTGCTCGATCTCCTCGTGGTCGATCTCGACTTGGCCTTCATCGATTTCGATGTTCAAGGACTTCATGTTCCTCTCTTTGCGATCCTTTATTGATTCTCGACCTAAAAATATTACATATTCAAACGAAGACAAGACCTTTCACATGAAGCATTCAAAACTAAAAACAAAAATAAACAAAACCAAGACCAAAAGTTTCAAAGTTCCAAAATTCAAAAGTTTTATGTATATGCTCTAGATTTTAGAGTCGCTAGGCCGACTTCTCAATTAAGCATTAGCCTGGCTCATCTTTGTCCGAAGGTATAGGTGGGTCTAGTGGTTCCTCCGGTGGTGGGAAGTGTGGAATGTCATTCGGGGGCATCATGTGAAGAAGCTTAAACTTCCCCGAGTGAACGCTCCATGGCTACACCCATTCATCTTCATGGGCTCCAGCTGGCATGCATAAAGGAAGATATAAAGAAAATATACATACCTCATCATTATACCTCTTCCGCTTCATTGGTTGATTTGTTTGCACAACTCCACCACAGCAAAACGGTGGAGTGGGAAGAGATATTTCCACATATTGTGGAGTTTCATGCCACATTGCGAGGACCCCATACTTGAATATGAACATTGGTTGCTCAAAATTGTCGGGGACGACCTTCACCTTCTAGCAGGATTGGGGCAAAGTTGGAATTGAGATAGCGGAAGGACATACCTCGGTATCGACTAAAGATAGATCGATATCGAATGGAGATTGGTTGACATCGACTAGGTGTTGGTCAAGGTCGACTAGGTGTCGGGGATGACCTTCAAATTCTTTTGCATACCGTCACTCTCTTTCCCTTTTGGCCCATGTTCCTAAACAGTCCAAGGTGTCCTGCATCCACTTGTAGAAGAAAACTCAAGGAAAATATGATATCTAACTACCTAAGGCGCGAATGATAGCTTCCCCGGCAACGACACCAATTTGTTGTATGAGGAAATCGGGTTTAAAATATAATAAAATAGATCAAACCAGATTCGTTCCCACGCAAATGATTACAAGACTTCCTCCCGATGTAGGAGTGGGAAGTCAGGATCGATCCTCGAGGAAGCATGTCAGTGGATCTTAGGCAACGGAGAATCTCACAAGTGGTAATCGGCCACAGTGTACTCGACCTCGAACAAGGGTGGTCGACAGGGGTCAGGCACAGCCGATTTCGAGCAACAGAAGATGCTGGTGGTGGTCGACATCGACTAGGCTTACTCGATGTCGTGTACGGTCTGGTCGACTTTGGGTTCTTGTAGAGACAGAAGCAACAACGATCTTGCTCGATCGAGAAATCAGTGGTCGACATCGACCAAGGGGTGGTCGAAGTCGATTAGGAACAATAACTAAAATAAAAGACAAATCTTTTCGGAATTTGGAATAAAAATATGTAAATGAACTTTCAAGATCCGGGTTTGCAACAACGATAACCAAACATGCATAAGGCAAGATAAATAACGATAATCATGCAATTCGCATCGAAGGATCAAGCTTTTGCCTTTTCCAACAATTAGACAACTCTTTCAAGAAACCCTAATTGTTTCTACCGATTTTATGTTTATTAATCCAAGTTGTTTAACATGGATTTCTATTAAATAGAGAATAAACACATTAAAGGTAGTAGATGCTCAAAACATGACAAAGGACGGATCTTTACCTTAAACACGCATGGCTATCGCCGGGCTCACCCCAACCCTAGATGTGGGTGAACTACTCGTTCTTCATCGCAATCGCAAACATCATTGACAGAAAAGAAACTACTTGCATTAAATTAAACCAAAAAGAGCTTACAACCAAAGGAAGCCAATTCTGCTCTCGCTTCACAAACTGCTCTTGGCCTGCTCTCTCTCTCTCTCTCTCTCTCTCTCTCTCTCTCTCTCTCTCCCCTTCTCCTTCTCTAAGATTGAATTAATATAAAAACTAGCCCCATGGGCTTTATTTATAGGCTTCCGATCCTTGCTAATCAAGGAAGGAATTTCTATCTATATCTCAATCTAAAATAGATGATATAATTCTACTTAGGAAATAAATATATCTAAACTAGTTAAATCCTAGGGTAATTAAAAGTTCCACCCTTAGGATAAATAGAAAGATAAAAAGATAAATATCTAAATCTTCATGTGTTGGAAATCTCGTCTCAAAAATATCTCCATCGGATTCGGGAGAGAACCTTAACAAGACTCGGACTAGCTCGATTTCGGGCACTCTGGTAGTCGACTTCAACCAAGCATGATCGACGTCAAGTAGGGTGTACTCGACTTCTGGTAATCTTTAGCTTGTCGAGTGCTTCTCTTCGTTGAGCTCGGGTAGCCGCCCATTTCTAGTTGACCTCGAGTAAGGTGTGGTCGACGTCTAGTACGGTGTGGTCGACGTCGAGTACGGCTCGTGCTTGAATTGTCTTCTTCTTCTGTAGTCGATCAAGTCTGCTTCAGCTGTAGTCGACTTCGAGTAAGGCCTGGTCGACGTCGTGTAGGGTGTACTCGACTTCGAGTACATGTCGAGCTCTCGGCATTCTGCTCTGTTTTTGAAACGCACTTTCCGGAGTCCTCTTTTGTCGGATTGCTGCATATGAGTAGGCGTTCGAAAGCTCTTTTCGAAGGCTAAAACGTTCATGAAGACATAAAAGTTTGATTCAGAATGATGGATGTTGAAAGATGGGCTTTTCCCCAGATGCCCCATCCTTAGCTTCTTCATGGCTTTCCTTTAACCTCCAAAGTGCGTCCGATTTCTGCGAAATTAAACAGAAACTAGTGTAAACTCCATAATTTGGAAAATAAACATAAACCACATAGATTCTGTACATTCCCAACCCAGAATATACAAAATGACAGAATAAGGGGCTAAAATCGATATAAAAACATGGTATAAAACATGGACATCAAATCACCCCATACTTAAGTTTGCTTGTCCCCAAGCAATAACATGGATGGTCATTCAGGGGAAGAATTCAAAACTCTCAATATCATAGATTCATTCTTATATGTCCCTGCAATCAACTAACATCATCGAAAAGGTACTTGTGCCACAAATCCATGCATGTACAATAAAAAGCAACATCTACTCACAAAAGGAGGGTAATGCAAAAACAATTCATGTGACAAAGCAATAATAATCAAGAGGACTTTAATTTAAGCTCAATAAGGAGTAGATTGGTAAAAGGCTAAAGGTGGGCAATTTTTGGCAATGTGGTGCTAATGATCCGGGGAAATGGAGTGCTTTCAAAATTTTCTTAACCACATCTCTTCTTCATAAGATTTCTCACCTTTTATAAGGCTTATATCAATAATAATGCTTTTACCTTTCTAACCTCAGCACTGCCTTCTCGCGAGTCGCAAACATGGGTGTCATGAATGGTCCCGGATACTTAGTGCTTTGGACTCCTCACTTGTGTGTCCCATCTCACTGAACTATTATCTCAGTAAGCAGGGTCGATCTACCTTTATCTCCTGAGGTGACGGGATTTTTTCTCACTCAGTAAATTTTCCATATATCTCAAACGATTTCCTTCCAAACTCCAATAACGATAACAATAACAACAGAAACACCATATGATAATCTCCATAATGTGACATCATTCTAAACATAATCCCCGGATAAGGAAATTTACAAGCAATGGGAGATGTCTTATAAAACTTTGAGTTTAGCAATTAAGCACAAAATTTTAAAATTCTACTCAAATTTCACCATGTAAAACAAAAAACAAGAATAAAACATGAAATAAAGATAATGAGCTCTTCCCCCACCCCATACTTAAAATATACAGTGTTCCCACTATATAAAATCAATATAAAATAAGGGTAAAGGAAGGAACTCACCGAATAACGCGCATTAGAGTCAAAACAGGGCCGTCGAGTAACTATGGTAGTCGACGTCGAGTAGGCGTGGTCGACGTCGAGTACATATCTGCTCTATCCAGCGAAAGATGAATTCGAGTTTGCTCCTGGTGGTCGACGTCGAGTACGCCTACTCGACGTCGAGTAGACTTGTTCTCCTCGATCTCCTCGTGGTCGATCTCGACTTGGCCTTCGTCGATTTCGATGTTCAGGGACTTCATCTTCCTCTCTTTGCGATCCTTTATTGCTTCTCGACCTAAAAATGTTAGATATTCGCATGAAGACAAGACCTTCCACATGAAGCATTCAAAACTAAAAACAAAAATAAACAAAACCAAAACCAAAAGTTTCAAATTCCCAAAATTCAAAAGTGTAAACCTCCCCGAGTGAACGCTCTATGGCTTCACCCATTCATCTTCATGGGCTCCAGCTGGCATACATAAAGGAATATATAAAGAAAATGTACATACCTCATCATCATACCTCTTCCGCTTCATTGGTTGATTTGTTTGCACATCTCCACCACAGCAAAACGGTGGAGTGGGAAGAGGTTTTTCCACCTCATCTTATGGAGTTTCATGCCACTTTGAGAGGACCCCATTCTTGAATATGAACATTGGTTGCTCAATATTGTTGGGGATGACCTTCACCTTGTAAGGTAAAGCAACCTTGAAACATCCTGGGCAACAACGTCCAACTTCTTCTTTTCTAGCTCTTCTTCTTCTTGAGGTTCTTTAAATGGTTTTTCAAAGACAGAGGGCAAAGTTGGAATTGAGATAGCGGAAGGACATACCTGGGTATCGACTAGAGATAGATCGATATCGAAAGGAGATGGGTCGACATCGACTAGGTGTTGGTCAAGGTCGACCTCAGGTTCATATCCTCCTTCTAGCAGGATTGGGCTTCTGGTGGTTATTCTGACGATACTTTTAGCTTCTTGAATGCGCGTACACCTTTAACCCATGCCTCCTCATCAACCATGTACAACCATCTCAAATATTAAAATTCTTTTTCATATCGTCTCTCTCTTTCCCTTTCGGCCCATGTTTCTAAATAGTCCAAGATGTCCTGCATCCACCTGTAGAAGAAAACTCAAGGAAAACGTGAGATCTAACTACCTAAGGCACGAATGATAGCTTCCCCGGCAACGGTCCCAATATGTTGTAGGAGGAAATAGAGTATAAATTATAATAAAATAGATCAAATCAAATTCGTGCCCACGCAAATGATTACAACACTTCCTCCCGATGTAGCAGTGGGAAGTCAGGATCGATCCTCGAGGAAGCTTGTCAACGGATCTTAGGCAGCGGATAATCTCATAAGTGGTGATCGACCACAGTGTACTCCACCTCGACCAAGGGTGGTCGACAAGGGTCAGGCACAACCGATTTCGAGCAACAGAAGATGCTGTTGGTGGTCTACGTCGACTAGGCTTATTCGACGTCGAGTACGGTCTGGTCGACTTCGGGTTCCTGCAGAGACAAAAGCAACAACGATCTTGCTCGATTGAGAAATCAGTGGTCGAAGTCGAGTAGGAACAGTAACTAAAATAAAAGACAAATCTTTTCGGAATTCGGAATAAAAATATGTAAAAGAACTTCCAAGATCCGGGTTTGCAACAATGATAACCAAACAATTAGACGATAATCATGCAATTCGCATCGAAGGATCAAGCTTTCTCCTTTTCCAACAATTAGACAACTCTTCATCGCAGTCGCAAACATCATTGATGGAAAAGAAACTACTTGCATTAACTTAAACCAAATAGAGCTTACAGCCATAGAAAGCCAATTCCGCTCTCTCTCTCTCTCTCTCTCTCTCTCTCTCTCTCTCCTCTCTCTCTCTCTCTCTCTCTCTCTCTCTCTCTCTCTCTCTCTCTCTCTCTCTCTCTCTCTCTCTCTCTCTCTCTCCTTCTCTAAGATTGAATTAATAAAAACTAGCCCCATGGGCTTTATTTATAGGCTTTCAATCCTTGCTAATGAAGGACGGAATTTCTATCTATATCTCTTTCTAAAATAGAAGATATAATTCTACTTAGGAAATAAATATATCTAAACTAGATAAATCCTAGGGTAATTAAATGTTCCACCCTTAGGATAAATAGAAAGATAAAAAGATAAATATCTAAATCTTCATGTGTTTGAAATCTCGTCTCGAAAATATCTCCATCAAATTCGGGAGAGAACCTTAACCAGACCCGGACTAGCTCGATTTTGGGCACTCTGGTAGTCGACTTCGACCAACCATGGTCGACGTCGAGTAGGGTGTACTCGACTTCCGGTAATCTTTAGCTTGTCGAATGCTTCTCTTCGTCGAGCTCGGGTAGCCGCCCATTTCTAGTCGACCTCGAGTAAGGTTTGGTCGACGTCGAGTACGGCTCGTGCTCGAATTGTCTTCTTCTTCTGTCCTCGATGAAGTCTGCTTTAGTTGTAGTCGACTTCGACTAAGGCCTGGTCGATGTCGTGTAGGGTGTACTCGACTTCGAGTACATGTCGAGCTCTCAACATTCTGCTCTGTTCTTGAAACACACTTTCCGGATTCACGCATATGAGTAGGCGTTGGAAAGCTCTTTTCGAAGGCTACAACTCTCATGAAGACATCAAAGCTTGATTCAGAATGATGGTTATTGAAATATGGGATTTTCTCCAGCTGCACCATCCTTAGCTTCTTCATGACTTTCCATTAAGTTCCAAAGTGCGTCCGATTTCTGCAAAATTAAACAGAAACTAGTGTAGACTACATAATTTGGAAAAAAAAGCATAAACTACATAGATTTTGTACATTCCCAAACCAGAATATACAAAATGACATAATAAGGGGCTAAAATAGATAAAAAAAAACATGGTATAAAACATGGACATCACCTGTTGAGCTCCGAACCTACCAAAAGCCTAAGTATGGGGTCCCTGCACTCAATATCGACCAAAACAACTCAATATCGACCAACCCTCGGCCCAAAGATTGCTGTTTTGGGCACGAAAAGGTAAGATCAGGTATAATCCCTACTTCTCCTCCGTCCATTAATAAAAAAAAAAGATTTTTAGAGGAGACAAGGCCCCGTGGAGAGCTAACTTGCGCAGGACTAGGACTGGCAAGAAGAAGAAGGAAGGCAAATGACTCTATGCAAACAACCACCTATCAGCGGAGCTAGCATACTGTAATCAGGACCTAGATGATCCAGGAGAAGGGTCAAGCAGAAGAGGGCCCCACGTTAAGGGTTCTTAAGCACAAGTGGAGAAGTTGGCCTAACGACTCTAAAATCTAGAGCATTTACATAAAACTTTTTAATTTTCTTTAGGACTTTAAACCTTTGGTTTTGGTTTTTATTTTGAATGCTTCATGTGGGAAATCTTGTCTTCTTGTGAAAACTAACAAATTTCAGGTCGAAAGCATGGGGATCGAGTGAAACCGTCGAAGCAACCTGGTCGATATCGACCAGTACTAGTCGATATCGACCACTGAGGCAATTTCGACCAGAATCAGAGAGAGATGAAGCAGTTCGATTTCGACCAACCTTACTCGATATCGACCAAAACCCCAAAATTTTGACCAAAAGGTCACACACGGAATCTGACGAATTGCAGTCAATATCGAGCTCTATTTGGTCGATATCGACTTCTGGCAATCTACTGCAGTCCTATTTCGACCCTAGAACGCGTTATTCAGTGAGTTCCTTCCTTTACCTTTGTTTTATATTATTTTATACAGTGGGGACACTGTATAATCTAAGTATAGGGTGGGGGAAAAGCTCATTATTATTATTATGTTTTATTCTTGATCTTGATACTACATGGTAAATTTTGAGTGAATTTTTAATTTTTGTGCTTAGTTGCTAAACTCAAAGTTTGTTTTATGAGACATCTCCCAAAGCTTGTAAATTGATCAAAGAAAAGAGTCATGGAAGCTTTAATTGAGCTCGACAATGCAAAATTAGATTCATTAGAGATATAGCATGAAATTGCCTAGTAAAGGGAAGTCACAATAAAGCGCATTATTTTCTTAAAAACCATGAAAGGAGGTAAAATTTGATGTTGCTTTTGCAAGATAAGAGGATGGAGGACTTTATAATTTCCATATAATGCTCATTTGTTTATATTCCTTAGCCATATTCTGCCTTATTTCATATTTTGCTCCACATGTTCCAAATATTGCCCATTCTTTACCTTATTTCCTATCCGGGAATTATGTTGAGAATGATGTCACATTATGGAGATATTATATTGTTATTGTGTTGTTGTTATCATTATTGGAGTTTGGCGGGAATGTTTGAAATATATGGAAAATTTAATGAGTGAAAGAAAATCTGGTCACCTCAGGAGATAAAGGTAGATCAACCCTGCTTGCTGAGATAATAGTTCAGTCAGATGGGACACACGGGTGAGGAGTCCAAAGTACTAAGTATCCGGGTCCATTCATGACACTCTTGTTTGCGACTCGTGAGAAGGCAATGCCAAGGTTAGAGAGGTAAAAACATAATATTGGAAAAAAGCATTGAACGAAAGAGAGAAAGGTGATGAATCTTAGGAAGAAGGAATGTGGAAATTCAATTTGGAAATTTCTCCATTTCCCCGGATTATTAGCACCACATTGCCAAAAATTGCCCACTTTAAGCCTTTTACCAATCTACTCCTTATTGAGCTTAAATAAAGTCTTATTGATTATTAATGCATTGTCACATGAACTGTTTTTTGTCTAACCCTCCTTTTGTGAGTAGATGTCGTTTTTATTGCACATGCATGGATTGTGGCATTAGTACCTTTTCAATGACGGTAATTGATTGTAGGGACCATCCAAGTTATTGCTTAGGGACAAGCAAGCTTAAGTATGGGGTGATTTGATATCCATGATTTATGTTATGTTTTTATACTTATACCAGCTCCTTATTCCATGAATTTACATATTCTGGGTTGGGAATGTAGCAAATTTGTGTAGTTTATGCTTATTTGTGAGAAATAGAGATCTACACGAGTTTCTGTTTAATATTGCAGAATTTGGAGCCAGTTTAGAGCAAAACCAAGAAGGACTGGAAATGCACTCGATGTCTACTGAAGGAGCGCGAAAATCGACGGAAGAGCACTTGACATCAAGCGAAGCTTAGCACAAAACAAGATACTGAGTAGTGGTCGATTTCGACCCATACTGGTCGATATCGACCGGAAGTTGGTCGAAAATCTCAAGGCAACTCGATATGGACCAGCGGCTCACAGAACAGAAGAAAATAGGTCGATATCGACCTCTTGACTTGATATCAACTAAACAACTACTCGATATTTCCACCAGAGCCGAGATCGAGTGAGTTGAAGTGAAGCCGAGAAACTTACTCGATATCGACCAACTACTAGTGACGAACGTAGGTCGATTCCGAGTTCTATTCCAAGTCAAAGTGAGAAGATTCCTTGCTCATGAAGACTTTAGATATTTTATCTTTTTATGTTTTTATCTGCCCTAAGGGTAGAACATTTAATTACCCTTTAGGATTTATCTTGTTTACTAAATTAGATTTATTTATTTCCAAGTAGAATTATATCTTTAGATAGAAGATAAAGTTTCCTTACCTTGATTAGAAAGGACTAAGGCCTATAAATAAAGCCCATGGGGCTAGTTTTTATTCATTGAATTCTAGAGAGGAGAAGAGATAGCGGTAGGAGAGAGAGAGTGGAGGCCGAGAGTTGTTGTGTCATACGAGAGTGGATTTGGCTCCGATCGGTTGTAAGCTCTATTTTAGTTTATTAATGCAATTTAGTTTTCTTTTATTATTCATGTCTTTTCCGATGATGAAGAGCGAGTAGTCCACCTACTTCTATGGTCGGGGTGAACCCGACGATAGCCATGCGTGCTTGAGGTAAAGATTCGACCTTTATTGTGTTTTGATCATCCATTGCCTTTTATATGTTTATTACTTATTTAATAGAGATTCAGGTTAACAACTTGGATTGTAAACATAAAATCGGTAGATACAATTAGGGTATCTTGAATGAGTTGTCTTATTGTTGGAAAAGGTGAAAGCTTGTTCCTTTGATGTGATTGCACGATTATTTCTCTTTATCTTGCCTTATGCATGTTTGGTTATCGTTGTTGCAAACCCCGATCTTGGAAGTTTCTTTCATACATAGTTTATTCCAAAATTTGTGAAGCTTTGTCTTTTATTTTACGTTCTGCTTTCTACTCCATTTCGACCAAAATTGGTCGATATCGACTTCTAATTCTCGATCCAGAAAGATCGCTCCTTGTTTGTGTTACTGCAGGTGCAGGTCGATTTCGAGCAAATTGGTCGGTATCAAGGACCTAGGTCGATATCGAGTGCCTTGGTCGAAATCGACTATCTTCTCTGCAGAAACCCGGAAATTGACTAGAACTGGTCGAAATTGACTAATACAGGTCGATATCAAGCACTTCCCCTGAGGTCGAAATCGATGTGAATTCTCCGCTACCTAGGATCCGCTGACTAGCTTCTTTGAGGATCGATCATGACTTCTTGTTGCTACATTGGGAGGAAGTCTTGTAATTATTTGCGTTAGCAGAATCTGGTTTGATTTGTTTTATTATATTTTGAACTCAATTTCCTCCTACAACAGCCCACAGGAGAAGGATCGGAAATAACAACGCGTCAGAATATGTCAATACCAGTGGCTGAGGAGTCGCATGAAGTCTCGATGGATGTGCAGTAATCGGAGCTCCGTGAATGTGAGGGCATCTGGCAGCTCGGTGCCCCATGGTACCACGGGTGAAACTAACAGTTGAACGTTCTGGGCAAGAAGCAACATATTGGCCCCTCTCGAAACATCCATGGAAGGTTACACTGCTCACTCTAGCATCTCCTCCATAAGTAGAACTGGGGGTACTCTCTGATCAGCTCCGCGATATCCTCCTCTAAAACCTCCTCTCCTAGATCTGTCATCTCCACGGGTGTCGGTTGGACGTGCCCTTTTCGCCTTAGGGCGAGCAGTAGAGTAACAAGTCTCAGACATAATCCTTTGTTGATCGTACATGAGGATAACCTCCAAGAAGTGATCAAAGGTGACAGTCCCCAAGCTAGATGCTTGTAGAAGAACAGCAGGCGACAATCTCATCGTTAGCATACTAATTCGGCTCTGGTTTGATGGGCATAGGTGTCCGTAATATATCAGCTCACTCTCGAACTGACAAACGATGGCAAATATAGAAGTCGATCGGTCGTAGATGCCGCGGAGGAAGGAAACCTCCAAAGCCGTCTATATCTATGACGGGCAATACTCCCTAAACATCAAAGCTCTAAAAGCGTTTTAGGTCCACTCGGTCCGCTCTGTCTTGCAAACGGACCATTTGTCAAATGCGTCTTTCCGTAGAAGTCTAGCATCAAGTCTCGGTCTCTCGGAAGTAGGTACAACAACATGATCGAATAGTCCATCCATCTGTCGAAGCCATCTCTCAACATCATCTCAAACCTCTCCAGCAAAAATCGATAGACGGCACTGAGCCAGCATCGTGACCCAATCGATGTGCTTCTCGGAATGGCATCAGCCACTGGCTCAAGTGGCTAAACTGGGGCCTCGGGTGTCAGAGTTGTAGACCAGCTCCTCCTTGTAGCTCACTCAAAATATCGTGCAGTACAACCTCCAACTGACCAATAGCGGTAGCCGACGGAACATGAGCTCTGTCATCAACTAGTGTTGGTGAGGCTCGCTCCTCACGATGATCATCAGGAGCCCACTCCTCGGCGAGTTTCAGCGACCCAGCATAGAAGCATTCAACTATTTAAGATGATCCTCTTCAAGGAGGATCGCCCTCAAACCCAATTGAATATAAAACATACAAGCACAGTGACGATCTATGTCATCCTTCGAGGTACGGCTGGCCAGAGGGGAAAGTACCTCACAACCTCCTAACCCATGCAACTCCAACCTTCAGGCTCCTTGGAGTCTTTAAAACCCATTTGTAAAAGAAAGCTAGTATTTTGCCTACCGTTTTCCAAATTCTACATCGATAAGGGTTGCCTATCGCTTAGTCTCTACCCCAGGAGAATTCTTCCTAATTGATCAGTGTAGGGTTAAGTCCAAATAAATTCGTTTTGCCATTTGAAAACCTTTTCGAAAACAATTTGAAATCCTTGGGCCATTTTCAAAACCACTTACACGTATCATACACGGATTGCAAAACCTAGCTCTGACACAACCTTTGTAACGGCTCGGGATTATGATTCTCGGAATCCATTTCGAGGGATAAAACCCCTCGTTGGGATCTTGCGGTCCGTGTACAGGTTGAAGGTTTGAAATTCAATATTAGTGTTTTCAAAGTGGGATTTCGTACCCAAAATCAAGGGGATCGTTGGAATCCCTAGGGAAGTCCCATGTATCTGTGTTAAGTTTAAAGCGTGGAGAAAACCAACAATCTTGCAAACAACAGAAATATAGCATAAATAAAAAGTGTGTCACGAACACTCACTCTCCACCATGCAAAAGGACCCGCTCAAGCAAACAAGCAATATAAATAATAGTGAACATACCAGATACCTAAAAATATATATAGTGGGCGGGATCAGATTGATGCTCACTTTGGATATGTCCTCACAATAGGCACACACAAACGCTAAGCTTAATAACAATTCTAGATGCAAGACAAGAATCTTAACACACAATCATGCTTCTAATTCACAAGTGCAGAATATTAATAAGGCCATAGTAAAGCTTATCAAATGGTACATCCCTCTTCCTATCCACCGCCCCTTTCCCGATTGGGCGATGACTGGCCAGCTCGTAAATGTATTCCAATTCATTATTGGGGTCAAGTCCGTATTGGTACCCAACCCCATAATGGATGCTTATCAATTAATCATAATGAATGTGGTCTTAAAAGAGAAGATATGAGTAATACAAATAATAGATAAAGTGTGGTAATAAAGTTGTTGCCATGACTAGAACGACTTAGGAAGAGGCCCGATGAGACTGGGTCGTCCTACTACCCTAGCAAATACTCTAGATACTTCACAAATAACGGTCGTTTTGTTTACATAAGAATAAAAAAATAGAATGGTCAATGCAACCAAGCATGATACTGCATGACATGATGATCATGAGTGCAAGCACCTAGTATATCATGCACGTAAATCAGGGCGATCGATTTAATCTGAGTAAGCTCCAAAGACATCTAATTGGCTAGTAGAACAACAAAAGTAGAATCCCATAAAGCTACACGAACAATCAGACAATATCACATAGATCTATATCAGAATACATACATATGTCGATATCTAACCATTCAGTCATTTCAAGCACACATCATTCAATATCATCATAACACATCGAATTGTCATTCCATCAAGTTCAACCACACATCATATAACCACATTCCGTAAGACCATATCATTCTCATCGTTCCATTCAGCCACATTCATATGCTCATAATCATTATATATCTGCATTATCATATATCTCAAGAGTTCATCATATTCATCCTAGTTAATAAGGCATAAGTCAAACAATACAGAAATCTAACATCTCATCATGCCGTTAGTCATTCATACATGCCATTAGTCCACAAAAGTCATGATATTAGTCAATCAATCATATCAACATGCTAGTTAGTCATTGATCACATAATTTCCAGACTTAGTCCCGAAAACCATTTCGAAAACCAAGTTAATCGATTAGAATATTCGAACTCTAACCCTCATGAAATTCGTTTCCCAAAACTCCAAATTTGATCATTCAGTCAGTCCTTGAAACCCCAATACCGTTGAAACGGATCGAGTCGTGAAAACG
Source organism: Persicaria tinctoria (assembly GCA_037127255.1). Lineage (NCBI taxonomy): Eukaryota > Viridiplantae > Streptophyta > Magnoliopsida > Caryophyllales > Polygonaceae > Persicaria > Persicaria tinctoria. The sequence continues at coordinate 42,620,450 of JBANSL010000002.1, read as the reverse complement.
GTTGTCGAAAACATAAAAAATAGCTTTTAAAACCATCAATTAGGGGGCATCTCGCCGCAACGAAAATGGCTCTCGCCACCGCGAGATTTCCCAGCATGCACCCCACGGACAAGGGGTATGTAGTGGATGCGAGAGGAGCTCTCGCGCTCGCGTGATCTGGGTTCCAGTGAGAGTTTCACGACCGTGAGAGTCTTGTGCTCGTGAAAAGATTGAGTCAAGGCCGCAAGTTCTGGGGTTCTCTCCTAGGGAACCCTAGACCCGGCTCAAATCTTGCCCTACGCATGAGCAAGCGTTATATGTGATCTAGGAAATCATCTACAACTCCTTGGACATCCCTACTAAGGATCGGATCAACACCTATACCTCTTATAGGTATCTTGAGTTCACACCACAACGTGCTTGGGATACTTTAGAGAGGTTGGTCAACTTCGACAACACCTATGGGACTCTTTAGGCTTCACATGCAAGGCCTGACCCATTTATGCCACTCTACGAACCATCGAAAGAGATTGATACAGACGTAAGGGGAAAATTCCATAAGGATCAAGCACGGTGGCTACAAAAACAAGTGAAGTTCCTCACCAAAAATCAGCCTTGTTCGGAGTGTGGGTCTGTCAGGCACAACACAACCGCATGCCCACATTCCGAGCAAATCCATCTTGCAGAGACACATGATAAGGCATGCTACGCTGGGGTCCTAACTCAAGACAATGTCAACTGAATCAGGGATACCATCAACCCCAATATTAAAGAGATCCCCCACACTACAGGGATCATGGGCACCCTGAAAGGTATGGAAAGAAAATGACCTGCACATCATACTTGACGAGATAAGGCGGAACCACGCTGAATTCAAGCAAGCCAATAACTCTGTCCATACTCAACTACATGGTATCAACTCGCGATTGGGAGAGATCGACATTTGGCGGAAGAACATTGAGATCCAAGTGGGTCAATTGGCTACATCAATCCCTAGACCATCTGGATCGCTTCGTGGATCATCTGAGCCTAACCCCAAGAGAAAATCTATTGGATACGTGCCTGCTATGAACCTAAGGAGTGAGCCTCAACTACAAACACCCGATCAAACGCCACAGGAGGAAGCTGTTGAACCAGTCGACGTCGACTTACCAGTAGATATCGACCTAGACTCAGTCGATATCGACTTAACTACTCGACAACATCAGTAACCTCCTGCTCCAGTCGACGTCGACTCTACACCACTCGATATCGACCCACTCCAGTCGATATCAACTGTTAAAAAGAAGAAGACGCTTCCATTACCCACCAAATCTTTGAGGACCCTGTTGAGAAAATGTTTCAGCGTTTCGTGAAGATTCTTCAAGGGCTCAACGTCACCATACCCTTCACCGAAGCTCTTCATGAGATGCCATCATACATGAGGTTCCTAAAAGACATCCTAAGCAAGAAGTGATCAATTTCTGAGATCGCAGAGGAGTGCAGTAAAATGGAATTGCAAGATAAGAGACCTGACCCTGCGAAATCCGCAATCACCATAGGGTTTGGTCAACACCACTTCAACGCACTTTGTGACTTGAGGGAAAGCGTGAGCATCATGCCCTTATCCATTTGGTACATTAAAGCATGTGGATGCCAAACTATACATGGGGAACGATACGGTTATGATTCCTACTGGCATGGTTGCTGATGTACCCGTCCAAGTAGCTATGTTTTTTGTCCCTGCTGATTTTCTTGTAATTGATATGATAGAGGACCCTGCTTATTCTATTATCCTAGGTAGGCCCTTTTTAGCAACCGTCGACTCCAACATCAGTGTAAGGAAGGGAGTGATCACATTCACAATCAGCGATGAGGTAATTGAGTATTCTTTCAACAAGACTATAGATAAGCACAGTGGTCCTATGGAGGTCAAGTCTATCAAAGGAGGCTACATCACTTGTGGGAAACTAAAGGTAAGAACTATGACCCCCGAAAAGCTAGAGAACAGGGCTATGGAAGCCCAAATGGAGGAGATCGTGGCAATCTGGATAGAGCACACTACAAATCCAGTCGACGTCGACTCAGGTAACTCGATATCGACTAAACTTTCTCCAGAATTTGTTGCAGGATCTAAGTTTGGGGTCTACATCGAGTCAACTCACTTGAGATCGAGTGAGCCACTCGACATCGACCAATCTAAAACACCTCCGCTAACTGAAGCTAGCAAGACAGAGTCGATATCGAGTCACTTGACTCGATGTTGAGTCCTACCCATCGACTCACCTTTTATCTCATTGACTGAATCACCACCAGAAGCCAGGAGTGGCTCGATATTGACCGACCAGACTCGATATCGAGTGATATCTCAGAAGGAAGAAAAAGCTGTAGAGGTAAGCCAAGGTACAAATCTCTCTTCCTCTATTTCAATCAATGATTTATCTATACACAGAAGAGGTTTGCCATGGTATGTTAGATTGTGCAGGATTTCCAATGACGATCCGAAAGAATATGAAGTTGGAGATAAGGGGTATGTCTCCAAGTCCAAGAATCATTGGTTCCCAAACAAGTTTAAAGAAAAGAAGATGGGTCCATTCTTAGTGCACAAGATCCGCCCTAGTGGAATGCAACTCAAAGACCATAATGGAGTCTTGTTCGAAGCCCGAACAACATGGGCCCTGTAAATGCCACCTTGAGCATAAAAGAAGAAGTTTGCCTAGCGACTATAAAATCTAGAGCTTGTAACAAGACTAATAGTTTATTTTTTTCGTTTTTGAATATTTTGATTTGAAACTTGTTTTTGAATATCTAGAGCTTGTAAAAGACCAGAATGGACTCGATATCGACCCAGGGAGTCGATATCGACTGAGCTCTATCAAGTGAAGAAAGCTTGTGATTGACTCGAGGCCACCTTGAAGCTTGGAATACTAGAAATTGAGTGAACCTAGTCGATATTGACTGGTTCAGTCGATATCGACTCATCTTACAGTCATTTACAACACCTATTTCGAGGTCCTGCACTACTGTCTAGTAAGTCACTTTTTTACCGTTGGTTTTATACAGTAAGGACATTGTAATCTTTAAGTATGGGGTGGGGGAAAAGGCTTACTTTTATGATATTTATGATTATTTCTCCAATTGGTCTATACATGGTACTTTGGATATGATTAACTATCTATATGCTTCATGTATTCATCCAAATTTTATTTTTATCACCCCTATTGAATTTTTTTTTATTAGTGTCATGAAAGCTTTAATTAAACTCGACGATGCAAAATTCGATTCATTAGAGATATAGAATGAAATTGCCTACTAAAGAGATGTCACAATGAAATGCATTATTTCTTGAAAACCATGAAAGGAGGTATATTTGAAGTTTCTTTTAACATATGCATGATAAGAGGGCGGAGGACTTTATTTTCCATACATTCTTACCTTATTCCTAGCCTTACCTATGCTTATGCATCCAAAGCCGTATTATGCCTTATTTCATATTTTGCTCCACATGATCTTTAAATTGCCTATTGTTGTAGGAGGAAATCAAGAATTGCAAATAAAATATAAATAAAATAGGCAAATCGATTCAGTTCCGTGCAAATAATTACAATACTCCCTCCCGTTGTAGTAAAAGGTAGTCAGGATCGATCCACGAGGAAGCGGGTCAGCGGATCTCAGATAGCGCGCACGCAAATCACGTCTAGAAATCGACTCCAGGAGTACTCGACCTCGACTAGGTAGTAGCTGACAGATGTCATTACAGTTGAATTCGATCAGAAATTAGCAAAACAAGGTACTGGGAGTAGTCGACGTCGACCAGTTTCCTCGACGTCGAGTAAACCTATTCGTCTCGAGTACTTGTAGAGACAAAAATGAGCAATCGATCTCTTGATCGAGTAATTAGTAGTCGACGTCGAGTAAAGTACTCGACGTCGAGTAGTCCCGCAGAAACCTTTGTGCGTCGGCAAAGATGGCCGAAGAGTTTGAGGATGGAAATGAAGTGTGAATAGAAAATAACCAGTTTGCAGAATTTGGATTTTAAACAATTAAACGAAAACTTCCAAGACCGAGGTTTGCAACAACAATAACCAAACATTGAATAAGGCAAGATAAATGTAGATAATCATGCAAATCACATCAAATGATGAAGCTTTCGCCTTCCTCAACAATTAGACAACTCTTTCAAGTAACCCTAATTGTATCTTCCAATTTTATGTTTATAAAGATAGTGGATGATCAAAACATAATAAATATCAAATCTTTACCTCAAGCATGCATGACTATCATCGGGCTCACCCCGACCCTAGAAGTTGGGTGACAACTCGCTCTTCATCATAAAGAAACACATCAATAATAAAACGAAACTTAATTGCATTAAAGCAAATAAAAACTTACAAACGATTGAAGCCAAATCCGCTCTCGCAATACTTCACTCCTCTAGGCCTAAGCTCTCTAACTCTTACCTTTCGAATGTAAATTGTGTGTGGAATATAATGAATAAAAACCAGCCCCCAGGGCCTTATTTATAGTAGTCAATCCTCGCTATCCAAGGAAAGAATACTCTATCTATATCTATTCCTATCTACCTAAAGCGTAATTATTAAATTTGGAAATTAAACAAATAAATCTTTAAATAAAATAAAACTAAAGTGGATAAATCTTCCTCCTCTTGATAGATCTTCATGTCTCTTGATAGAATCCCACAGGTATTCGCTTGCTAGGAATCACAAGTGCTCGGACTCCACTCGATCTCGGCTCGGATTGATTCTGGATAGTACTCGACATCGAGTAAAGTACTCGACGTCGGGAACTTTTCTTCTCCTCGAATTGCACTCGAGCTCGGCTACAATCTGGCCTCGACATAGGTACTCGACTTCGTGTACCTATGTCGAGTGGTTTGCTACTCGATCTCGTCTGATGAAGCTGAAGTCGACTACATGTACTCGACATCGATCAAAGTGGTCCACGTCGACTAGTCCTGTCAGCTTTCAGCATTCTGCATCCGTCTTGAAACGCACTTTCCTGAGTCCTCGTTTGTCGGATTAATGCATATGAGTATGCGCTGGAAAGATATTTTCAAGGGATACAACTCTCATGAAGACATCAAAACTTGATTTCGAACGATGAATGGCAAAAAGTGGGCGTTTCTCCAGTTGCACCATCCTTAGCTTCTTCATGACTTTCCTTTATGCTCTAAAGTGAGTCCGATTTCTGCGAAATTAAAAAAGAACTAGTGTTGATCTACATAATTGGAAAATAAGCATAAACTACACATATTTTGTACTATTCTAACCCAAATGTACGAAATGCATACAGAAATCGATATAAAAGTCAATGTAAAACATGGAAAATTAGGTGCACAACACCTATTTGTTTACCTTATTACCCATCCCGGTAGTATGTTGAGAAATTGATGTCATATTATAAAGATTATTATATGGTTGTTGTGTTGTTATAAGTATTTGGAGTTTGGCAAGGGAATGATTCATATTATGGAAATTTTAATGAGAGAAATCAAATATGGTCACCTCAGGAGAAAAAGGTAGATCGACCTGCTCATTGAGATGTTAGTTCGACGGGATGGGACACCAAGGTGAGGAGTCCAAAAAACTAAGTATCTGGGGCCATTCATGACATCCGTGTTTGTGACTCACGAGAAGGCAGTGCTGAAGTTAGAGAGGTAAAAGCATCAATAGTGAAAAAACCAAAGAGTGATTTATGAGAGGATGAGGGATGTGAAAATAACATATTATGGGAGAAAGTGCATCAAAGAAAAAGCAAATTTTGAAAACGTTTTCCCCGGATTTAGCACCACATTGCCCAAATATAGCCCACCACTATACCTTTTACCTTTTCTTCACCATATGCGCTTAAAATTCCTCTTGATTATTAATGCTTTGTCGTATGAATTTTTTTTTGCATAACCCTCCTTTTGTGTGCGGATGTTGCTTTTATTCGCAGGCATGGATTTTGTGACATTAGTACCATTTCAAGGATGGTAACTGATTGTAGGGTTATATGAGAATGGATCTATGATGTTGAGAGTTTTGATTTCTTCTCCTGTATGACCATTAAAAGTATTGGTTGAGGACAAACAAGCTTAAGTATAGGGTGTTGATGTGCACTCAATTTGCCATGTTTTGCATTGAATTTCATTCCGTTTTCTTTTCATATTTTATAATGTTATATTGGGAAACTATGAGATTTGTGTGGTTTATGTTTATTCGCAATATATGGATATCTACACAAGTTCCTGTTTAATTTCACTGAAATCGAAAGCATTTTGGAGCAATTCGGAGACGAAGAAAAGAAGCTGAACTTTCACTCGACGTCTACTTACTGACTCGATGTCGAGTCCATGAGCAAACACGTTGAGTCCACAAGGATCCACTCGACCCGACATGAAGGAGTCGAAATCGAGTCCCCTGACTCGATATCGAGTTGAACTCACTCGACATACATACTGAAGACCCAAGATTGAGTGCAAGATGACTTGAGACAAAAGGAAGGAGTCGATATCGAGTCCTTGACTCGATATCGAAAGACTACGCAGAGTTGAACGGACACATTGATGAATCATTGTTTGAGGGAAATTACTTACACACTAAGTCAATGATCTTTTATCATCATTGGAAGAGTTATCCTTTTAGGTTAATTCCTAATTTACCCAGGGGAGTTTATTTCTTTTATTTATTTTAACTAGGGAACTTTTATCTTTAGATAAAAGATAGATAGATTTCTCTCCTAGAATAGCTAGGATTGAGCCCTATAAATAAAGCCCTAGGAGCTGAGTTTTCATTCAATTCAATTCAATTCCATCACACAAGTAGTTAGGTTATACACACACACACACACACACACACACACACACACACACACACATACACACACACACACACACATATATATATATATATATATATATATATATAGAGAGAGAGAGAGAGAGAGAGAGAGAGAGAGAGAGAGAGAGAGAGAGAGAGAGAGAGAGAGAGAGAGAGAGAGAGAGAGAGAGAGAGAGAGAGAGAGAGAGAGAGAGAGGCCGAGTAGAGTTGGAGGAGTGAGAGTGATTTTGGCTTTGTTTGGTTTGTTCTCTTTCATTTATATTTCAATTCAAGTTATGTTCCTTATCATTATGATTATGCTTGGTATGATGAAGCGTGAGTAGTCCCCCTTACCTCTAGGGTCGGGGTGAGCTTGACGATAGCCATATAAGTTTGTCAAATGTATGATCTTTTTATGCAATATCATCTTCTATCCCTATTTGCATGATTCTTCTACGAGAGTAGTAGGTGATCCATATTTGTAATATTGAAGCAAAAGTGATCTTATTATGAATTTGGATTAATTATCAAAAAGGGCACTAACACTTCGGGTTTATGTGAGATCCTCTATCCACCTATTTGTTAATAAAGAAAGTTATTTGATGAAAAACGTATTCCTTTCATTAATTTGGGATAATACTTATATGGTTATCGTTGTGGTATAAATTACCCGACTTTGGAACTTTCTTTGGTTAATTGATATACAAAAACAACCAACCTACAATATTTTTGTTCATGCATCTTCTGTTATCCTTATATTCTTCATAATTTCTTTTTCGACATTTATATTAAATTTCTGCACGTTGAGTTTCTCTGTCTTTGTTTTGCAGATCTAAGAACTAGGAATCGACTATTAGAGTTGATATCGACCCATCTGAGTCGATATCGAGTGATCTTCCGATCGACGTTAAGGGTTGTTTTCAAGGAACTGATTAGGTGAGCATTGCCACGCTTCCTCGTGGATTCGATCTTGAATACCCTACCACTACAACGGGAGGGTTTCTTGTATTTATTTTTGTGTGGACTCAGAAATCGGTTTGAATTTATATTTATACTTATTTAGACTTGATTCCCTCCTAACAATCGCCATTCAAGCGACTTGGCCTATTTCAAGGCTAGCAGAGGAGTTCATCGGACGGTTTGTGAGGATTCATGGGGTTTTTCAGAGGATAGTTTCTGACAGAGACAAACGATGCACCTCGAGATTTTAGCATCACATGCATGAAGCCTTGGGGACCAGGCTACAATAGAGCACAACATTCCATCTGCAGACAGATGGCCTGAGTGAGAGGATGATACAAACATTGGAGGACCTTATGAGGCCCTGTGTCTTAGAATGGGGAGATTGATGGGTCAGATTCCTACCTTTGGTGGATTTCTCTTATAAAAACAGTTACCATTCATCGATAGAGATGGCTCTGTACAAGGAACTATATGAGATGCACTACAAGTCACCGGTCTATCGGAGACGGACAAAGATAGTGTTTGATGTGGGATCATATGTGTGGTTGAGAGTATTACCTACCTGAGGGGTCTGACAGTTTGGCATCAAGAGCAAGTTGAGCCCTAGGTTTGCGGGTCCATTTGAGATTTTGGAGAGAGTAGGAGAGGTGGCCTATCATTTAGCCTTACCCCTATCCTTAGATGGAGTGCACGATGTTTTCCATGTGTCTCAGCTCCGTCGGTATGGTCCCAGTCCTAGCCACATTCTTAACAATTCTGACTTCTTTATAGAGCCAAATCATATCTTTGTGGACCGTCATGTTAAGAAGCTGAGGTTCCTCTGCTTTTGGTTCAGTGGGCTATGAGAGGTCCCAAGGAGGCTACCTGAGAGACTGAGGACAGTATTTAGTCTAGTTATGGGAACACTATAGATGAGCTACTCACGTCTTACCTGGAGCCTAGCGTGGACATTACCTTGATCGTTTGACCTAGTGGTGAGTATGTCGCACTGCCTTGTTTTAATATGTGTGCCTTGGTGTTCTACCTCTATGCCGTTGTGCTTATATGATTGATAGGTATGTGAAAAATCTATGATGATGTATGATTATATATATATAATGCTTTGAGATTTTGTTGACCATGATAGCATCTTGACATGATGTCTTTGTAAAGAGATGGCGATATCCTTGTCAATTTTTAAAATCTCATTGATCGAGAAAGCGTGATTCTGGGAAACTAACATTCAGAAACTAATTTCGGGATTCGAAATTCACGTATTCGGTATTTATTACCGGGTATTCAATTTGACTGATGCCCGTAATTAATCTTGGTCACTTCCCCGTCACATCCTTTCACATCCCCAACCACCCTCCCGCCTAGCCCTACTGCACCCCTACCCCTGTGGCCTCTGTAAATCCATCCCTCCCCTTCTATTTGAATGGCTATCATTCGTCCCTCTCAATCTGTATTCATCATCTTCGCCATTTACCATCACCGTCTCATTTTCTCATCATCTCCATCACCATCTTACAACTCCACCGTCGCTGCACCTTCGAAGCACTGCCCAACCTTCTTCGACCTTCCTCTTTGAGACCGCAGCAGCAGCATCACTAGCCCGCACCTTCATCGATGTCCAACGCCACACCGGAGCCGCCCAGGAGCCTCCCAACGTCATCGACGAGCCTCCGAAGATCCCCCATCCGTTTGATCGTGAACCAACATTTCGGTAAGCCATTCTCCTTCGTTTCCGATCCCAACCCCTCTCGAGCCCTACCATCGCGCTCATCCGTGTCCGATGCAGGTCCGACGAACCATCGATAGCCTCCGACGATGCTCGGACCTCCGATCGAGAGCTCCGAAGTCGCGAACTTCCTCGGTGAGTTCCACCTTTTCCTTCCTCTGTTTCTAATCGATTTCTAATTGGGGTCGGGCTGTGGGCGAGTGTGAGAGTGTGTGAACTGGGTGTGGGGAGTCAGTTGGGCTCGTGAGCCCTGACGAGAGCTCCGACGAGCTCGACTGGCGGTGAGCGAGGCAGGCCGAGAGATCGCGAGGCAGAGCAGCGGGCGTGAGGGCAAGCAGCAGCGAGTAGAGGCGGGGCTGGGCGAGCGCCGACGTGGATGATCAGATGTGAACAAGTGCAGGAGCAGACGAGGAGGCGGGAGGCTGCCGGCGTCGATCCTTGCCGGCGGGAACGGGAGCAAGGCCATGGCGCGGGACTCTCCTATTGAATTCGGAAGAAAAAGAAGCACATGGGCCCTACTAACTTATATTTATGTTATTTGTTACCGGTTGGGATTAATTAATTGGGTCCGGTTCGGTTCGGTTGGGTTCGGTTCGGTTGAGTTTAAATGGGGTTGATTCGGTTCGAATTTAACCGTTTACTTATTTAAATAATTAATGGTATTTAAAATAAAATATAATTTTATCGGGGGTTAAAATATATCATTTGAACTTATAGATTTTAAAAGTAATTTGAAAAAGAATTTCAAGGTTGAAAAGTAATCTAATAAATAAATTTAAAAGAGAATTTGGCGAGTATTTTCAATGACCGGAATACTTAACTATTTAACTGGGATTTGAAATGGTTTTGAAGCTAACTTGGGAATTATACTTGTTCGGTGACTAACTAACATATGATATATATATATATGATCGTTTGACTAACGGTATTATATGTGTGACTAATAGCATGACTTGTGGTGAATTATTCTAAGAGGTTAAATGTTGGATAATTATGACGAGGTAGTAGGATTTTATATAACTCAAATTATGTCTTATGATTTTGATGAACCATTGAGGTATATGTGGAAATGATGTATATGAAAATGCGGAATTGGTTGAATGATTTATGGAAAACGATGTGGTCTTGTGGAGCGGATGATGCGATGAAATGACTTCCATAATGTGTTACTTGTTCTATTGATTGAGGTGTGCTTGAGTGCTTAATAGTTGGATGTAGACTTATGTATATTCAATCATGTACTAGGTGATGCTATCTGATTGTGACTACTGTGTGCTGGATTCTTTTGTTGCCGATCTACTAGCCAGGTAAGTACCTCCGGGGCTTACTCAGTAACCAGTACCTTCTGCCTGATGTGTCATATAGTATGTAGGTGTTGCATATGCATAAGAGCATGTGATGTAGTATCATGCTTAGGAATTGCATTTACGAATGAGCATCCTTACTTTGTATGCGTTTGAAGACAGAACGGCCGTTATCTGTGAGTCCTATAGTCCTTGCTAGGGTCATAGGGCAGCTCAGCTTCATCGGGTGTTGTCCTCCTCGAGTCATTTATATATATCACAGATACGAGATGGGCATGAGATATGATACGATAATGAGATATGATATGATGATGATATTTGATATGATTATAGCATCGAACTGGCCAGTCTCCACCTTGTCTAGAAGAGGGGTGGTGGTAGAAGAGAGATATACCACTTGGTATTCTTTGTTAAGGCCCTACTTAATATTTCGCACATATGAGTTAGGAACATGATAGTGTGGTTAATATTCCAGTACTGCATGAAGGCATCTTTATTCTAGGTATAGGCGTATTATATGTCCTCAGCGCGGTCAGAGGACCCGCGGGCGGACTCTTGGCCTGACTTGGTGGTATAGTTTCAGGTACACGATACACTGCTTGATTTTGTGCTGTTATGACGGGGTCTATTCATATGGCGGAGAGTGAGTGGTTGAAACCTGACTTCACCAGATTCACGCTTTTGGGATTTCTCCCTAATTATACTCTATTTTGACCCGGCTCTGCCGTGGCACTGGTTGTATCACTTTCAGAACTTATGCCCTTTGCATGATAAAGGATTTCCCACGTTATAGACTTAGGACAGGTACAGGGGTTTACCCCGGGGTCTCCAACGGACCTTCCGGATTTGGGTGAGAAATCCCACTTTAAACTACACATCTTCGATTTCAAACCTTCAACCTGTACTCGGGGCGCAAGATCCCAACGAGGGCTTTCATCCTTCGAAACGTAACTCGGGAATCATAATCCTGGGCCTTTACAAAGGTGGTATCAGAGCTGAGGTTTTGCAATCCGAGTACAATAGGTTGAAGAGGTTTTGAAAATCGCCCAATGCTTTCAAATGGTTTTGGAAAATATTTTATAAAGGGCAAAATGAATTTAATTGGACTTAAAACCTAAAATGAATAAAGGGGAAATAATCTCGTGGGTAGAGACCCAAGCGGTAGACATCCCTTATGGATGTAGAATTCGGGGAACGGTAGGCAAAATACTACTAGAATACTGCAATTAGACATCATGTCATTTAAGTCTGTCAAGAAATCAACAGATGTTAAATTTATCTATTACATCGGTT